>BLSH010274184.1:22858-43098 GCA_018402905.1 Glandirana rugosa
GGCTAGATCTGAAAATGTGTCGGACCGGTGTATGTCTCCGGATTGTACGTCACACGTGGTAGTCCGCAAGATTCCTGTATTTAATGTGTATATTAAGTCCGGAGCTGTTTGGGGTCCGCGGTCCAGCGGTACCGCTGGTCTTTAGCGCAGGACCGCTCACTGACGGCAAGGAAGAGAGGGGTACAATTTTGTCGACAGTCTAAGTCACAGCCTAAGTCGATCTCGGCAAGAGACGAAGTAGATTGTCGACAATTTGAACCGGCCGACGGGCCTATCAACAACTCTCAATCCTTCTTATTTGTTCGTTGTTACATATAAGAAGAAAGGTTCGTTAATAGAGGGCCCGACAATAGTCCTTTCAAATTGGTAAATATCTGATTTGGGAAAGAGTGTCGTTTTCTAGCAGAAAACACTGGATATTTAATTGTAAGCCACTAATGTGAGAAAGGGTTTAGTCTATAAATGGTTAAACTTTCCTGATAACAGCCCGGGAGATAATTGCTTGGAAAGAAGAATATACATTGTTGCTTGTTTATTCTTCCTAACTCTCAACAACTATCCGGGCAGCCGGCCAAGTTTAACAGCTGTTAGATGAAGCAGAGAACGGCTCTAGCTGAATCCGACACTGAATCTGACAGCTGTTTTAACATGGGGAGAGAAGGAACGGCAGTCACTCGCCAGGACGCGATTTCTGGTCGCCATGGCGACCTGGCGCCTGGGGTTTGTCGAGGCCTGAATTATATGTGTAATTTATGTCCTTAGAACGCCTGATGGTGCACACTGCATGTTAGGCCTCTGTATGTGGCCAGGCTGTGTAAAAGTCTCACACATGTGGTATCCCCACACTCAGGAGGAGTAGCAGAATGTGTTTTGGGGTGTATTTGGTTGTATGCATATGCTGGGTGTAAGAAATAATCTGTTAATATGACAATTTTGTGAAAAAAAAAACTGAAAAAAAAAATCTTCATTTTGAAAAGAATTGTGGGAAAAAATGACAACTTCAAAAAACTTGCCATGCCTCTTACTAAATACGTTGGACTGTCTACTTTCCAAAAAGGGGTCATTTGGGGGGTATTTGTACTTTTCTGTCTTGTTAGGGCCTCAAGAAATGAGATAGGCCGTCAGTGCATCAAGTGATCAATTTTCAGTGATTGGCACCATAGCTTGTAGACTCTATAGGAGAATACAAAGGGGACTTCCTGAATACTGTGCCACCGTCCGTGGATTCAGAACAACAAAGAAGATTGTGGGACACCCCACATGATTTGGACGTTTCAAATGGGCACACCACGAGATAGCAAAGATTGATTTTATAAAATTACATTTTATTTATACATAAAAAAGTACATATACACAAAATATATACATAAAGAAAAAAGAAAAAAGTGAGAGAGAAACACAGGCAAGAGATCCTCGGAGCGCCACGTAACGCGAACCCCGCACAAGGTCGCGTCCAGTGACACGTCGAGGAGCCCCGACCGATGCACACTATACACATATATAGGATACTCCAGCCATAATATGTTGCTACACAGCTTATTGGGAGTCTCAACAAGCTGTGTAGCAACAAAAGCTCACTTTTTTCTTTTTTCTTTATGTATATATTTTGTGTATATGCACTTTTTTATGTATAAATAAAATGTAATTTTATAAAATCAATCTTTGCTATCTCGTGGTGTGCCCATTTAAAACGTCCAAATCATGTGGGGTGTCCCACAATCTTCTTTGTTGTTTTGTAGACTCTATAACTTTCACAAAGACCAAATAATATACACTAATTTGGGTTATTTTTAACAAAGATATATAGCAGTATAAATTTTGGCCAAAATTTATGAAGAAAAATTACTAATTTGCAAAATGTTATAACAGAAATAAAGAAAATTTTTACAAAATTTTTGGTATTTTTCCATTTATTGCTCAAAAAATAAACACCCCAATGGTGATTAAATACCACCAAAAGAAAGCTCTATTTGTGTGAAAAAAAGGACGAAAATTTCATATGGGTACAGTGTAGCATGACTGAGTAATTATCATTCAAAATGTGAGAGCACTGAAAGCTGAAAATTGGTCTGGTTAGGAAGGGGGTTTAAGTGCCCAGTGGTCAAGTGGTTAAAAACGATCTTAGACGCGAATGCGGCAAAACGACGCTAAACGTGGTATGCAAAATGGCCGTTTTAGACGTCGGCTTCTAGCTGTCAAAAAAAAACGTTCAAAGGAGGTTGAAACAGCGTCCTGTGTAAATGGAGCCTTAAAGTGCAGTGTATAGCAATTATTGTCCCTTAGAGGCAAATGATCCAATCACAATAAATCACAAAATTAAAGTGTCCTGTGCTCATAAAAGTGCAAATAACAATAAACTTAATTGCAATAAACGTGTTTTAAAGGTAAGTGATCCAAGCACTATAAATCACAAAATTAAAATGTCCTGTGCACACAAAAGTAAAAAAGACAGTAAACTTGATTGCAGGCAAATAAAGTAAAGTAACGTTAAAAAGAGGGGTGTGTGGCTGTGGCGCTGTTCTTGGTGAAAAAAAGAAAAGAAAGAAAACTAAGGCTGCCACCCCCACTCTGAACCAGAAATCTGGTGTCAAATGATAATAAGGGGTTAAATGTGGGAAATGGCGCTGCCTAGTGGGTATATTTGCTATTCTGATTTAAAGTGTTACTGTGCCGGACAAAAAGGGAAAAAAGGGGGAAAAAAACCCCAGTTTAATGTGTAGTGTATACTCCTTGGATCAATAAATATCGATTATAAATAATCCATAAACCAATAATACAACATATTCCTTAAATGAGTGCAAATTAATAAATTCTAAACGATGGTGTCAAATATAATATATATATATATATATATATATATATATATATATATATACATACAGATGTGCAAAGGTGACTAAAATCAAAGTGCAATAGTGCTGATGCAAAGGCAGAAGATCCCCTAACTGGGGTCTCTTCTGAGTGGTGGATAACTGGTGATGAGATAAAAAACCATGCGGTGAATACAGCTTTTAGAAAGTCTTGCAATATTAAATAAGTAGCGGCAACAGTGTTATAGTCCTACTGCCGGTTCACCATCCCAACACGGTGATGGCTAAACCAGGAGGTGTGGGGGAAGTGAGGAGATGGAGCTGATGGATCCAACTGCAAACGTGCTCCCCTCCTACAAACTCCCCACTCACAGTTCACAACGATCTCCAGAGGGTTCCCTTTAGGTATCGTGTCCTTCCCGCGGATAATACCGCTGGTCCTCACGGGTTATTGGCATAAACGAAGGGTGGCAGTTAGGGATAATCAATGTAGTCCTGTAATAATATTTCAAACACTTACATGTGGTTATGGGAAGTCAGACGCGGGTGCTCTGAGCGATAACCGGAACTTCCTTGCGTTCTACTGTGTTCCAATCAGACCGGAAGTGCGTAATGACGCTGACCAGAGGCTCCAGCTGACGCGTTTCGTCACACGGACGTCATTGGAGGCGGTACCCTGGTCCTGCACATCCCGGTCTATTTATTCATGCAAGCGCCCAGCCCTCATTTGGCTCACATGATGTTCGGCGGCCATCTTACTACTCCAAAATGAAGCCTACCCATAGTCATCATACTTCTCCCTAATAAAAGCGTACAAATTTTAATATATGTAATATAAACGAAGAAATATAAAAATATCAGAAATCATCACACAAACATAAGACTTTGTTAAAAATGTCATAAAAACATAAGACACCTAAACTTATGTTCAACCACAATCCGGGTGGAACTAAAAACCTATACAGTAAACCTAAAAAACTTACCCCAAGGGGCAACTAGTAGAATGACAGATATGATTTTTGTGTTTATAAAATGTAAAAAATGGGGGATACGGATATTTGAAACCGGGGGGTATGAGAATATTTGAAAGGACCAAAGTTAAAACGCAGACCTATATAGACAATAATATAACCTTTAAAAATTAATTAATAAGTGACATAATTAAATTATTTAGATCTATACAGAAAGTATGGGAGTCTTTTTGGAAGTCTGGGAGAAAGGTGACATAAATCAGTATATATATGATGAAAATATATTAGATAATCAAATAGGTAGGGAGACCAGGAAAAATATACATTAAATATATATACCAAGGAACTTAAATATATAAAATTAGATGGGAATTTTTTTTATATTTAAAAGGGAAATTTTTTAAAAATCTGAGAGAGGGGTGACATACGCTTAAATATATATACCAAGGAACTAAATATATTAAATTAGATGGGAAACCAGATTCAAACACATGAGTATTAATAATTAAATAAATTAATAAGGGACCCAACTATGTTTAACATGTTAATGCACCTTACGAAGATAAGGGGTACGATATTGTGGATCGGTAATGTGTGCATCTGTGTATTATGGGCTGTGTGTCCCAGGGAACTGTCATGGTACTAAGCACTATGTTCCCTGTAAGGTTTGGCCTATTCTCAGGGGCCATCAAGACCATTCCGGGAATGGAGACCACCCAGGAATTCATTAAATTACCACGAAGGACCACCCAGAGGTCAAAATACACACTATACGGACTACAGGGACAGACCCCCCCAAGCACCGAGAGAAATAACATGGGGCCCAAGAAGAGATTGGAGGGACCCACAAACCCATACGAGAACACAGGGACGAGATGGAAGAAACGAATTAGGGGGGAAATGAGGGGGAAAGAAAGAAAAGAAGAAGAGATCAATAGGAAAAGGAATCTTCAATTTAAGTGACACTTTTTTTCAGATGAGGAATTGGCCATTTTGGATTTGGGTTTGAAATATGCCCCCCAAAAAAACATGGACAAATTTGAAACGTATATAGACCTCCAAAAGTTTTTATAAGGAAACTTAATATAAAGAAATTTTCCGCTAATAAACAAATACAGGATAAGGGAAACACTACTCAGGAAGAAGGTTTTGTACACACTGCTCTAAGGAACAAATCCACATTCAACCCTAAAACTGGAGGGAACGAAAGTCTAGAGGTCTTTAAAAGAATGGTAGAGGAGGATCTGAAGAATCTCAGAATATATAAACCCAAGGAGAAAAAAGTCTGGGAGACAATTAAAACACTTGAAAAGAAGAAAAATATAGTTATACGACCAGCAGATAAGGGAGGTGGAGTCGTAATATTGAATAAGAAAGATTACGAAGAAGAGATGAAGAATTTACTGAATAAGGAAGACACATACCAGAGGCTAAAACAGGACCCCAAGAAAGGTATAGTTAAAAAATTGAAGAAGTTTATTAAAAAAGGGAGAGAAAAAGGACTTCTAAATAAGAAAGAAGCGAAATATCTGCTACCCAAAACCACCAAAACACCGGTAATCTATTACCTCCCAAAGGTACACAAAGATCAGAAAAAAACACCGGGAAGACCAATACTGAGTGGGATAAACTCCACTCTATCGAGACTGGGAGAGTATCTGGACGAGTTTTTACAGCCAATGGTCCCTGAAACGACTGCGTATCTGAGAGACAGCATACAACTAATTAATGAATTCAGAAGAATGGCAATCCAAGAAGGTGATTTATTGGTAACAATCGATGTTGAATCCCTTTACACAAATATTGCACAGAAAGATGGTCTAGACAGCGTAAGATGGGCCCTACATAAATATACTAAACCAGGGCTTGACAAATTTGCCTTGAATCTAGGCGCCAGCTAAAAAAGTTAGGAGCCAGTTTTTTATAGCGTAGTGTTGGGTTGTCAGCGCCCCCCCGGGGTAAGACAAGTAATTTGCGCCCCCTAACCCTAACTTACAGCAGAGCAGCCAGTCAATAACTCCACCGTTATATCAGGGTTATAGGCTGGCCAGAAAGAGTGACACTGAAAAAATCTGTTATGGGGGAAATTCCTTATTATGCCGAATGCATTGTGACTGCGGCATGTAAAACACCCTCATCTGCTGCCTAATGGAGCTTAAGGGAGGCCAATGGTGGGTGGCAAAAACATGTCTCTACTGCACATTTTTACCACCCAACTTGCACATCTAAACAAAGCCTGAGTGACATTGTAAATAAAATACAAAAAAAGGTGAAAAGTATTCCAGCGCTGCTGATCTTCTGCTGCCTCTTTGCAGCCACTTCCTGCGTACATGTGTGTCCCCCACGGTGACTTTTCATTGCTCTGGTGGGTTTCCGGTCACCATGAAATACTGGAGCCCAGCTGCACATAGAGTGGTAATTGTTGATGGTACTCAGGGCTTTATCACAATTTTGTTGCTTAGAATAAAGGTCACGTTTCTTGCGGTATAACATCATCTGTCACATTATACAAAAAAAAAAAAAAAATGGGCTAACTTTACTGTTTAGTTTTTTTTTTATTCATCAAAGTGTATTTTTTCCAAAAAATTGCGCTTGAAAGACCACTGCGCAAATACCATGTGACATAAAATATTGCAGCAACCGCCATTTTATTCTCTAGGGTCTCTGCTAAAAAATAATATATAATGTTTGGGGGTTCCAAGTCATTTTCTAGCAGAAAACAGAATATTTAATTTTAAGCCACTAATGTGAGAAAGGGTTTAGTCTTTAAATGGTTAAACTTTCCTGACAGCCCGGAGATAATTGCTTTGAAAGAACCATAAGATACATTGTTGTGTTTCTTCTTCTAACTCTCAACAGCTATTCCAGGCAGCCAGCCAAGTTTAACAGCTGTTAGATTAAGCGCTGAATCTGACACTGAATCCGACACTCTGTTTTAACACAGATAGAAGGAACGGCTGTCACTCGCCAGGACGCGATTTCTGGTCGCCATGGCGACCTGGCGCCCGGGGTTTGTCGAGGCCTGTACTAAACTGAAGCAGGAACAGATCAATTATTTACTGGAAGGTTTGGACCTGGCTATGAGCCACAACTATTTTTGGCATGAGGGGAGTTTTTTCGTTCAAACTAAAGGAGTGGCTATGGGGGCAAAGTATGCCCCCAGCGTAGCAAATTTATTTATGAGTAGATGGGAAGAAGAGACTATTTTTAATAACCACAAACCCAATTTGGTTTTTTATAAAAGATACATCGACGATATCATTTTAATCTGGAGGGGCACTGAGAATGAGTTGGAGGAGTTTTTTAACAAAATGAACAGGAATTCATATGGGATATCCTTTACGGGGGCTTGGAACATAGATAAAGTGGATTATTTGGACCTACAAATCTTCAAAGAAGGAAACCAACTGCATACCAAAACCTTTTTTAAACAAACTGATCGTAACGTATATATTCCGACCAGGAGCTGTCATCATGCGAATTGGATCAGAAATGTACCAAAGGGTCAACTAATGAGGATTAGGAGGAATTGTAGTCGAATAGAAGATTATGACATACAAGCTAACATCCTAGTGGAGAGATTTGTAGAAAAAGGCTATAAGAGGTGGGAAATGAATAAGTTGCGGAATGAAATCAGAAATATGGACCGAGCTAACCTTCTAAAGAAGAGAATTAAGAAGAAGAAGAGTGGATCTGAGTTTGCCTCCCTCACGGGCTACAATCAACAACATAAACAGATGGAAGATATTATCAAGAAACATTGGCCAATTCTGAAATCAGACAAAACATTAAAAAACCTCCTACCCACAAAGCCGGCATTTATTTACAAAAAGGCACCAAACATGAGAACCAGGTTGGTACATAATGTAGTTAATCCCCCAAGGAAAATAGAACTATTCCCGGAACTGAAAGGGTTTTTTAGATGCCAACACTGTCTACCGTGTAGAACCAGCAAATCACAACCAAGAAGGAAAGAAGAATTTGAATCTACCTCCACAGGGAGAAGGTACAAAATAAATCAGTTAATTACATGCAAGAGTTCCCATGTAACTTATGTCATAGAATGCCCCTGTCACCTCCAGTATGTGGGAAGGACCACGAGACCACTTTGGATTCGCATTCGTGAACATATCAAGAATATCCGAAAAGGATATCCCAACCACAGCCTCTCCAAACACTTTAAGATCTCACATAATAAAGATCCAAGCGTTATGACGTTCTATGGTATAGATCATGTCAAGGAGTATTGGAGAGGAGGAAACAGATGTGCCTTGGTGTCGCAGAACGAAACGAGATGGATCTATATGTTGGATACTTTACAGCCAAAGGGACACAACATTGAAATTGATTTAAACTGCTTCATCACAAATGAATGAAAAACACTCCTCTGGATTTTTCTTATTTTCCTCTGGCCTATAGATAATAAGAAGATAATCTAAGCATCTAGAATCACCAACTTGGGACGATACCGATTAAGCCCATTTGATATCAGTTGAAGATCACTCCCTAGTGAGACTAGGATTCAGGGTAGTCCCTGGTATTATGCCATTCATGGGAGTCCCCGGTATTATGCCACTCCTGCAGGGAATATAGCCTTACAGGGAACATAGTCCTTAGTACCATGACACTTCCCTGGGACACACAGCCGATAATACACAGATGCACACATTACCGATCCACAATATCGTACCCCTTATCTTCGTAAGGTGCATTAACATGTTAAACATAGTTGGGTCCCTTATTTATTTAATTATTAATACTCATGTGTTTGAATCTGGTTTCCCATCTAATTTAATATTTAATATATTTAGTTCCTTGGTATATATATTTAAACGTATGTCACCCCTCTCTCAGATTTTTAAAAAAATTAAAAATTTTTTTTTTAAAAAATTTCCCTTTTAAATATAAAAAAAATTCCCATCTAATTTTATATACTTAAGTTCCTTGGTATATATATTTAATGTATGTTTGTTTTCCTTGGTCTCCCTACCTATTTGATTATCTAATATATTTTCATCATATATATATATTGATTTATGTCACCTCTCTCCCAGACTTCCAAAAAAACTCCCATACTTTCTGTATAGATCTAAATAATTTAATTATGTCACTTATTAATTAATTTTTAAAGGTTATATTATTGTCTATATAGGTCTGCGTTTTAACTTTGGTCCTTTCAAATATTCTCATACCCCCCGGTTTCAAATATCCGTGTCCCCCATTTTTTACATTTTATACACACAAAAATCATATCTGTCATTCTACTAGTTGCCCCTCGGGGAAAGTTTTTTAGGTTTACTGTATAGGTTCTTAGTTCCACCCGGATTGTGGTTGAACATAAGTTTAGGTGTCTTATGTTTTTATGACGTTTTTAACAAAGTCTTATGTTTGTGTGATGATTTCTTATATTTTTATATTTCTTCGTTTAGATTACATATATTAAAATTTGTACGCTTTTATTATGGAGAAGTATGATGACTATGGGTAGGCTTCATTTTGGAGTAGTAAGATGGCCGCCGAACATCATGTGAGCCAAATGAGGGCTGGACGCTTGCATGAATAAATAGACCGGGATGTGCAGGACCAGGGTACCGCCTCCGATGACGTCCGTGTGACGAAACGCGTCAGGTGGAGCCTCTGGTCAGCGTCATTACGCACTTCCGGTCTGATTGGAACACAGTGGAACGCAAGGAAGTTCCGGTTATCGCTCAGAGCACCCGCGTCTGACTTCCCATAACCACATGTAAGTGTTTGAAATATTATTACTGGACTACATTGATTATCCCTAACTGCCACCCTTCGTTTATGCCAATAACCCGTGAGGACCAGCGGTATTATCCGCGGGAAGTACACGATACCTAAAGGGAACCCTCCGGAGATCGTTGTGAACTGTGAGTGGGGAGTTTGTAGGAGGGGAGCACTTTTGCAGTTGGATCCATCAGCTCCATCTCCTCACTTCCCCCACACCCCCTGGTTTAGCCATCACCGTTTTGGGATGGTGAACCGGCAGTAGGACTATAACACTGTTGGCACTACTTATTTAATATTGCAAGACTTTCTAAAAGCTGTATTCACCACATGGTTTTTATCTCATCACCAGTCATTATTTTTGCACACTGAGTTATCCACCACTCAGAAGAGACCCCAGTTAGGGGATCTTCTGCCTTTGCATCAGCACTATTGCACTTTGATTTTAGTCACCTTTGCACATCTGTATATATATATATATATATATATATATATATATATATATATATATATATATTATATTTGACACCATCGTTTAGAATTTATTAATTTGCACTCATTTAAGGAATATGTTGTATTATTGGTTTATGGATTATTTATAATCGATATTTATTGATCCAAGGAGTATACACTACACATTAAACTGGGGTTTTTTTCCCCCTTTTGTCCGGCACAGTAACACTTTAAATCAGAATAGCAAATATACCCACTAGGCAGTGCCATTTCCCACATTTAACCCCTTATTATAAATAAAGTAAAGTGTCTGGTGCTCATGGACTATCCAAACAAAAAACTCTTTGTGGCGGTCACCAATAAGTGTGTGAGTATCCACCACCATAAAATATAGGCACTTACCAGAACTAGGTAAGAGATACGCAAAAACAGACTGTCGCTGCAGGTATCCTCCAGTATGGAACTTCAAATCCTCTTAGAGATCCTTATGGACACCATCTCAATAGTGGGTATTCGATATACACTTGTTCATAAAATTCTCCCAAGCAGTAAACCATTGGAGTGTATTATTGAGTCATAAAAAGAGAAGAACTCTCCATTGTGTAAAACAATTTAAAACGTTGAATAAAAAATGGTGTAAACACTTCCATCAAATTCAGAAGTTAAGGGCCCTTCAATAAGCACAATGCCGCAATGACCTGGTGATTTGAAGTTCCATACTGGAAGATACCTGCAGCGACAGTCTGTTTTTGCGTATCTCTTACCTAGTTCTGGTAAGTGCATATACAGTTGTATGCAAAGGTTTAGGAACCTCTGACAATTTCCATGATTGTTATTTATAAATATTTGGGTGTTTGGATCAGCAATTTCATTTTGATCTATCAAATAACTGAAGGACACAGTAATATTTCAGTAGTGAAATGAGGTTTATTGGATTAACAGAAAATGTGCAATATGCATCAAAACAAAATTAGACAGGTGCATAAATTTGGGCACCCCAACAGAAAAATCACAGCAATATTTAGTAGAGCCTCCTTTAGCAGAATTAACAGCCTCTAGACGCTTCCTATAGCCTGTAATGAGTGTCTGGATTCTGGATGAATGTATATTTGACCATTCCTCCTTACAAAACATCTCTTAGGTTTGATGGTTGCCGAGCATGGACAGCCCGCTTCAAATCACCCCACAGATGTTCAATGATATTCAGGTCTGTGGACTGGGATGGCCATTCCAGAACATTGTACTTGTTCCTCTGTATAAATGCCCGAGTAGATTTTTAGCAGTGTTTTGGGTCGTTGTCTTGTTGAAATATCCAGCCCCGGCGTGACTTCAACTTTGTGACTGATTCCTCAACATTATTCTCAAGAATCTGCTGATATTCAGTGGAATCCATGCGAGCCTTAACTTTAACCAGATCCCCAGTACCGGCACTGGCCACACAGCCCCACAGCATGATGGAACCTCCACCAAATTTTACTGTGGGTAGCAATTGTTTTTCTTGGAACGCTGTGTTCTTTTGCCGCCATGCATAACTCCCCTTGTTATGACCAAAATGAAGCTGGCTTGTCCAAATGTGCATTTGCATACCTCAAGCGACTCAGTTTGTGGCGTGTGTGCAGAAAAGGCTTCTTTCGCATCACTCTCCCATACAGCTTCTCCCTGTGCAAAGTGCGCTGAAATGTTGAACGATGCACAGTGACACCATCTGCAGCAAGTTGATGTTGTAGATCTTTGGAGGTGGTCTGTGGGCTGTTTTTGACCGTTCTCACCATCCTTTGCCTCGCCAATATTTTATGTGGCCTGCCACTTCTGGCCTTAACAAGAACTGTGCCTGTGGTCTTCCATTTCCTCACTATGTTCCTCACAGTGGACACTGACAGCTTATATCTCTGCGATAACTTTTTGTAGCATTCCCCTAAACCATAATGTAGAACAATTTTTGTTTTCATGTCATTTGAGAGTTGTTTTGAGGCCCCCATGTTGCCACTCTTCAGAGGAGAGTCAAAGAGAACAACAACTTGCAATTGGCCACCTTAAATACCTTTTCTCATCATTGGATGCACCTGTCTATGAAGTTCAAGGCTTAATGAGCTCACCAAACCAATTGTGTGTTCCAATTAATCCAATTGTATATTATTGGGATTTTATGTGATAGACCAACACAAAGTGGCACATAATTGTGAAGAGGAAGGAAAATAATAAATGGTTTTCAAAATATTTTACAAATATCTGTGTGGTTTACATTTGTATCCAGCCCCCTTTACTTTGATACCCCTAACTAAAATCTAATGGAACCAATTGCCTTCAGAAGTCACCTAATTAGTCCACCTGTGTGTAATATAATCTCTGTATAAATACAGCTGTTCTGTGAAGCCCTCAGAGGTTTGTTAGAGAACCTTAGTGAACAAACAGCATCATAAATGCCAAGGAACACACCGGTCAGGGATAAAGTTGTGGAGTGGTTTAAAGCAGGGTTAGGTCAGCCCTCAAATTTTCCACTCGCATTTCGTGAGCGGAAAATGAGGGGTGGCAAATTCGGAGCGGAGGGGGGGGGGTGAATGGGAGGCCTTCTCCCAGTGATCGCGAAGGGGAAGAGAAGAGAGGAGAGGAGGCGGTCGAATCATAAGATAGTGGGGAACATCGCTGTAATAGCTTTCATTTCAATTCCCGATGTTCCCCGCACTCGCAGTCACATACAGCCCCGCCTTCGGGCCCGGGGACTTTGATAGACAGATCACCCGTCCAATTCCAGGACGTGTGATATGTATCAAAGTACCCGGGTCAGGGCTGTATGTGACGGCGAGCGGCGGGAACATACAGCAATTGAAATGAAAGCTATTACAGCGATGTTCCCAGTTGTCTTATGATTCGACTGCCTCCTCTTCTCTCTTACCCTCAGCGATCACTGGGAGAAGAGCATTCATTCATCCCCAATGATCCGGCTGGCAATCCTCTTCATCTCCTCTCTTCCCCTGCACAGGTAGGCTGCATTCCAGGGCACACAGGTAGGTTGCATTCCAGGGCTCACAGGTAGGCTGCATTCCAGGACACAGGTAGGCTGCATTGATGGGCATAGGTGAGGCGGCTGCATTGATGGGCATAGGTGAGGTGGCTGCATTGGTGGGCATAGGTGAGGTGGCTGCATTGATGGGCACAGGTGAGGCGGCTGCACTAATGGGCATAGGTGAGGCTGCACTGATAAAGTTGTTGTTAATAATTTTTTTTTTAATAACTCAATTCTGCATAAAACATGTAGGGGCATTTCATGAAATAATTAATGAGGGCGTGTTTAGGGATGGGGCAGGGTAAGTTTTGGGTGGGGCAACTGGTGGCAAGTAACCCTTAAGGCCTGGCTAGTAGCTCAGGACTTGAAATTTTGAGCCCTGGGTTAGGTTATAAAAAAATAGAGCAAATTTGAAAGACTATTATTTATGACCAGCACCACATCCCTAAAAAATATAATGAAAAAGAATGGGGTGAAAGAACTCCAAAAGGTGGAAATGGGACTTTAATGGTGCTGGTCGACCCTACCTCTGAAAGAAGGCTAGGCAAAAATATGCTTGAAATTCAACATTTATTAATCCCATATTAAAAACTGCCACCCAAAAGGGCTTTGCAGAAACAAACATCAAAATCCAAATTGCCCCCATAGACCTAACAATAGGTACATTTCCCCAAAAGTCAATGCTCTCCCTTTAATATTATATCGAATGATACATAGTAGATGACATAGGTTGGAGGCACGAGGATATGAAGTATTGGATTATTTTCCAATGTGTTTCGCCTGGTGGGGCTTCTTCAGGGGAAACAAAAACCAAATTTGGGGTGTGTGGTCCCGTGAGAGCCAGAGATGGTGAGGTCTCCAAAGGAACTCTATCAGGGTTTCTTATGATAGAAATCGGACCAATAGGGTCTCTCATCTCATCAAGATAATATATATAGTCATCCAAGGTATATAAAGGTAGCCACAAAGGAGCCTAGGAGGAGGATGGTGGTGTCAAATAGTACGTGCTTTAGCACAAGGAGACGCATCTTCAATCAAGTGTCCAAAAGTTCAAAGGGGTAGCATGGCTGTAGCAGTGCCTGGCTCAACATATACCCCTCATCTCAAAGAGAGATAGATGTCCAATTAACGAGGACTGCCTTAACATCCAGCAAAGAAGGATCCCTTCAAAGGCAGTTTCCTCCTCTTAGTGGACAGACGTCCTCCTAAGGCACTGGCGAAAAAATACCAAACTTTGAACATCTCACCGAGCACTGTTCAATCCATAATCTGAAAATGGACAGAGTATGGCACAACTGCAAACCTACCAAGACATGGCCGTCCATCTAAATTGACAAGCCGGGCAAGGAGAGCATTAATCAGAGAAGCAGCCAAGAGGCTCATGGTAACTTTGGAGGAGCTGCAGAGATCCACAGCTCGGGTGGGAGAATCTGTCCACAGGACAACTATTAGTCATGCACTCCACAAATCTGGCCTTTATGGAAGAGTGGCAAGAAGAAAGCCATTGTTAAAAGAAAGCCATAAGAAGTCCTTTTTGCAGTTTGCGAGAAGCCATGTGGGGGACACAGCAGACAGGTGGAAGAAGGTGCTCTGGCCAGATGAGACCAAAAGTGAACTTTTTGGCTTTAAAACAAAAGGCTATGTATGGCAAAAAACTAACACTGTACATCACCCTGAACACACCATCCCCACCTTGAAACATGGTGGTGGCAGCATCATGGTGTGGGTATGCTTTTCTTCAGCAGGGACAGGGAAGCTGGTCAGAGTTCATGGGAAGATGGATAGAGCCAAATACAGGGCAATCTTAGAAGAAAACCTGTTAGTCTGCAAAAGACTTGAGACTGGAATGGAGGTTCGCCTTCCGGCAGGACAACGACTCTAAACATATAGCCAGTATGGCTGTATGACTAAGATGGAATGGTTTAGATCAAAGCATATTCATGTGTTAGAATGGCCCAGTCAATGTCCAGAACTACATCCAATTGAGAATCTGTGGCAAGACTTGAAAATGCTGTTCACAGACGCTCTCCATCCAAGCTGACAGAGCTTGAGCTATTTTGCAAGGAATAATTGGGCAAAACTCTAGATGTGCAAAGCTGGTAGAGACATCCCCTAAAAGGCTTGCGTCTTTAATTACAGCGAAAGATGGTTCTACAAAAGTATTGACTCAGGGGAGCTGAATAAAAAATTTTGAAAACCATTTATCATTTTCTTTCCACTTCACAATAATTATATTTAGGAGCCCTGTTGGGGGCTTTGGTGAAATATCAGGGGTCTAAAACAGATCACTGACGTCTCACTTTTGAGACAGAGAAAGGTACTGAGGACAGAGATTCTCCAGTCCCTTTCTCTGCAGCCTCATCTGCACTATACAGTGAATGAATTGAAAGTGATCTGTGCTGAGCAGCTTCCTGTTCAAGTTTACTATGCTTAAGGTATGAATGACAGTACTCGTCAGGGAAAAGATTGCGTGTCAGCACAGAAATGCGTCAGAAAATTCACAAAAATATGGCAAGAATGGTTGTAGAACCCAGGAGTAGCCTCTCCTCAACTGGTCCTTACCAGATTGCTCCAGACCTAAATGAGGAAACAGGAATGCTGTGGCTGTACTTTGAAGGGTTGTGTGGGATTAAGGCTGTTAGATTAGAATACAATAGATACTGTAGTGGGATTTAGGCCCCTTTCACACGGACGGATAGAATCCAGCTTTTAGCTGTTGATAGATGAAGTTATCTACAGTAGCTATACTCTGACAATGCTTTCCTATGGCCCCATTCACACTCTGCATTTAGCCACGGTTTAGTTACAGACGATTTCGAACAGTTATAAAAAATGGATTTGAATGCGTCCAGGAACCATGTAATGCAGCTATCTGCAGGTAAAAGCAGTGCACTGTGTCACCTACGGATAGCAACAGCAACAAGCATAGAAAATCAATAGGGAGCACTTCAGAAATGTCAAGAATGTTTCCACTGCAGCTAAACATAGCTGCACGTAATTGTGGCTAATCTGAATGTACAAATGCAAGTAATTGTTATGCTTTGGAGTCTGGTATCTGGCTTGCATTTAGCAACGGCAGAACAGCCGCTCGTGTGAAAGGGGCCTTACATTGTTCATAAGGGAGTTCTTATATATCTCTTGTTCTTTATATCAATGGATAGTACACACCTCGGGGGATGTTTACTTTATGCTTTGTTTTTGTGTGTGTTTTCCTTGGTTTTAGGGTTGGTAATAAGTCCAGTATTACATTTACTGTGCAGGTTGATCGTTTTACTTTAAGGCTTCATGCACACAGGACGTCCAAAAAACATCAGTAGCTTATCAGGGATGTTTTCAGCTTTTACCAACATTAAATTACCGCAGTTTTTGCGTGGGTTTTTTTTGTGTTTTTAAAGGCCCAGTGTTTCTTTTTTCCAAATGATCTAAAAAGTCTAAAAACAATGTTTTTGAGCGTTTACAGCTGAAAAACGTCTCTCAGAACCTTCTCGTCTTGGGTTTTTTTTGCAGCTCAAAAACGTCACTGCTAAAAACAGTTGATAACAGCCTGTGTGTGCATGAATGTAGAAAAAAACGTCTGCAGCTAAAAACAGCAGCTGAACAACAGTCAAAAAATGTCCTGTGTGCGTGAGACCCAATGTACAATTTTGAAATTGGTGTAGTTAATATGCTACATCTATAACGATTGTATGCTTCTAATTTCACAGAGTTTCTTTATCTCTGATTGTTTGTACCTTTATTACTCTATGCATAATGAAATATTTTTCTAATAAAAAAAAGGCATGAATGAACATAGTGAGTGATTGGTATCAATCACTCACTGTGTTCGTTCAGAAAGGGCAGGGCTGGTAAATTACATATTTACCGGCCCCTTCCCCTGCTCTCCATCCTGAACAATCCCCCACATTAGCCGGCTTGAGAGGAGAGAAGGCAGCATCATTGTGGGGGAGGGGGAACACATGGAGCGGCGGGCAGCTGAAAGAGGAGGAACAGGGACAGGAGTGGCAGCGAGGGCAACATTTACTGGTACTGATCCCTTTTCCTCCTGCAGCCGCTGAATGCTAGTGTGACGGAGAGGAGGAGAGGCAGTCTTTAGCGGCTGTAGGAGGAAAGGAGATCAGTACCAGTTAATGCTCCCCGCCACCCCTCCTGTCCAAGTTCCAGGGGTTGGCATGGAAGGATCACGGTCTGATTTGCATCGTCAGAATAGATTGGCATATAGGTCTTAAATTTATGAAATTTGAATCCTCTTGCTGGCCATGAGAGTACAGAGAATACTTTGAGAGGTCGGGAACAACAAAAGTATATATAGTACCTGTGATGTGTTGACCAATACGGGCGCAGCTCTCGTTTTCACATACTTGATTGTACTGATTTTTTTTCTTACACTGATCGTTTTGCATATTGATTATTTTTTTGTCTCTTATTTCTCTTTTTTTCTAGCATGGATACATATATATTTTTGTGTCTATGTTTTTCGTTTCAATGGCGTTTTGTTTTTTCAGTGATTTAGAATTGTGTATGAATTGTTTTGTATATGGTTACTCATAATGTTGCTTATTTTGAGATCCATTGTTATGTTTTTTTTTTTTTAAATAATAGACTTATCACAAATGTTCTTAATTGCAATCAGCATACCCATATGACAAACTCTACTCACCTGTGTGGGTGGTGCTTCTGGATGAGCACCACCATAAGAGGTTGGGTAGTAGCACTTGTTTCTTTGTAATGATTAAGCTCGCTATTTGACGAGTGAAACGCGTCTACCTGCATACCTGTACCTGCACTGCCTGATATAATAAATTGCAAGCTTGATATTCATCCGTGGAGTGCCGCTTTACCTGTTTCTTCTACCAGTCACCTACCTGCTGACCGGTGAACTAAAGTATACCTAAGCTATTTTTGACAAGACTATTGTAAAATGTTGGATTTCCTCTTTTTATTTCTCAGTGGCAATGGTTACCAGAACAAACAGGATGAACCATCCCTGCTGAAAATATCCTGACATGGGGTTTAACACTTCCATGATGCATTCTGAGATTAAAAATTTTTTTTTTCAATAATTTGTATATATTGTAAAATAACGTATAGCGTAAAGCAAATCAACTATTGGAGAGACTGAAATATTAAAACAAGCCTTTAGTGGTTGTGCTTTTATTGCAGAATCATATGTAATTGAACAACTCCTATATTACAGCTTGGAGACAACAGATATCTGAGCCGAACTCCAGCGTGTTGCTCAATAGCACAAATTTTTACTTAAAGTGAAACTTGGGCCTAAAGGTTTTTTTGTTTTATTTTTCAAGGATATTAAAATATATGTGAAGCCTTACCTTGTAAAACAACTCATTTAGTTTATAATAGAAATGAAAGGCAAAACACAAAAGTGAGTACACCCCTCACATTTTTGTAAATATTTTATTATATCTTTTCATGTGACAACACTGAAGAAATGACGCTTTTCTACAATGTAAAGTAATGAGTGTATAGCTTGTATAACAGTGTAAATTTGCTGTCCCCTCAAAATAACTCAACACACAGCCATTAATGTCTAAACCACTAGCAACAAAAGTGAGTACACCCCTAATTGAAAATGTCCAAATTGGGCCCAATTAGCCATTTTCCCTCTTCGGGGTCATGTGGCTTGTTAGTGTTACAAGGTCTCAGGTGTGAATGGGGAGCAGGTGTGTTAAATCTGGTGTTATCACTCTCAAATACTGGTCAATGGAAGTTCAACATGGCACCTCATGGCAAAGAACTCTCTGAGGATCTGAAAAAAAGAATCATTGCTATACATAAAGATGACCTAGGCTATAAGAAGATTGCCAAGACCCTGAAACTGAGCTGCAGCGCGGTGGCCAAGACCACACAGCGGTTTAACAGGACAGGTTTCACTCAGAACAGGCCTTGCTATGGTTGACTAAAGAAGTTGAGTGTGCGTGCTCAGCGTCCTATACAGAGGTTGTCTTTGGGAAATAGATGTATGAGTGCTGCCAGCATTGCTGCAGAGGTTGAAGGGGTGGGGGGTGAGCCTGTCAGTGCGCAGACCATACGCCGCACACTGCATCAAATTGGTCTGCATGACTGTCGTCCCAGAAGTAAGCTTCTTCGAAGATGATGCACAAGAAAGCCCGCAAACAGCTTGCTGAAGACAAGCAGACTAAGGACATGGATTACTGGAACCATGTCCTGTGGTCCGATGAGACCAAGATAAACTTTTTGGGGACATACACTCACACCCACACAGATGTCATATTGGGACACAGCTGCTGCGTCTCAATAGACCTCAATGGGACTGCCTGCATGGGAATGCATGGAACACTTGTTGCATCCACGTGTGGGTAAAAACAGCCCTACACGGGCGGCCTATGAATGTACAAATGGTGTCTGTCCACAAAAACAGATGCATCCAAAGAAAAGGTGTTTAGTATTTTTCTAAAGGAACTATAGCTTGAACAGAAAGATCTGCCCGCTGCCAGCATGCTGTAGAGAATGACTTTTGCTCACTGTGTGGAAGCAGTGGTCTCTCTGCAGAGTTCCAAAACACACCTTGCTTGGTCATACCTAAAGCTCTGCAGTCAGCAAAGCTTTGTGATCCTTGCTAATTAGAGATTAGTGATGCACCGAATGGAAATTTTGGTGCCGAAACCAATACCGAAAATGAAGGACACACTAGGCCGAAAACCGAAACCGATACCGAAAATGACATTTTTTTTATAAAAAAAATGAATAAAAATAAATTACTTTTTTTTTTTTTTAAAAATGTTTTCTTTTTTTATATAGAATATTAGAATTGTATTACTATATTTTACTTTTATTACCAAGTTAAAGCGGAGTTCCACCCTAAAGTGGAACTCCCGCTGGTTGGATTCCTCCCCCCCCTCAGGTGTCACATTTGGCACCTTTCGGGGGGGAGGGGGAAGAGGACACCTGTCTTTAGACAGGTGTCCTTTTCCACACTTCCGGGAGTTCTGGCCGGCGGACGCGGCAGATGACGTCAGAAGCCGGCTCCCTCCTCCCTGCTCGCTCTGCTACTGGCCGCCTGGCCAGTAGCAGAGCGTGGCAGAGCTCGCGCATGCGCGGTAAGGTGCCCGGCGTGAAGCTGTACTGCTTACACGTCCGGGTTCCCTTACCCGCGATGGAAGCGGCTGCACCCGTCCCCCGATCTGAAGATCGGCGGCGGGTGCCGACATCGCTGGACTCCAGGACAGGTAAGTGTCCTAATATTAAAAGTCAGCAGCTACTGTATGTGTAGCT
>BLSH010274184.1:54253-77630 GCA_018402905.1 Glandirana rugosa
GAGAGACAAGTTTCGGACCATGTCTGATACGCAAAAAAAAAAAGGCAAGTTGAGTCTCCCGACTTGCATTTTTTCGACAACTCGAACCCTCCTCTATGACATGATTGTTCGACTACAATCATGTCGTTAGAGGGGCGACTCGATAATACAGGACTGTCCCCCCGCCGAGGGGGCGGTCTTGTGTGTGACCAGTCGCGAGAGTCGGTAACTGACTCTAACGACTAGCCTACGACTAGTCGTCTAGATAATGTCAGTACGGGTAAGTCGGTCGAAGACAGTCTGACCGACGACATGTGAGCCCGGTTTACAGTCCGCCAAAGATAACTTGGCCGGCTATAAGCCGGACAAACATGCAGGGAAATCGGTCGATTTATGTAAGGTCCATGCACCTGGAATGTATTTAGCTGGCTAAAGGGACGTACAAACAGGCCGAATATCGGCCGGTTCAATAGAAACCGCCTGACATTTGGCCCGAGTGTACAGCAGCCAGTCTGACAGAAGCTGGCTGAATGGGCATGACTGTAATAGATCTGCTGATCAGCATCCGATCAGCAATCTCAGTCAATGGCTGAGAGCGCTGACCAGTGTGTGTTCTGGCGGGGGAGCCGCCCCCCTGTCAGGACATAATAGCTCAGCGGGGAGATTGCTGTACTAACATCAGCTTGTTAGTACAGTATCTCCTCCCAAGCTCAACAGCTTTTTTACGTTCAGCCCTCTGAGTTGAACGGAAAAAAAAAAACGCATAGTCTGTACCAGGCTTTGAACAGAGAGTCAAAATGGGCTTTAACTGTGTTTGATCATTTTTTCTTTTCAGGTCATTCGGTTAACATGCCAAGATTTTGCAGACATGTGGCATTGCTAATTTGTTGCATTAAATAGATATTTGGCCACTGAAAGTCTCTGTTTTTAATAATCTTTTTGTCTACTGAATTATTAATTTATCTCAACCTGGAATTGCACTATTTTCTGCTTTCTCCAACAGATCACTTGTAAAAACTTCAACGTCCATGCATTATTTTTTGTGAAACAACTTTTACATACAAAATACCACCTGAGAAATGTCAGTGGTTCCTTGAATGACAAACTTTGCCATATTCAGTTCAGATGTATGGGCCACTCTGTCGCCTAAAATCTTCACAGAAGTTATGCATGAAGTTTTGTATTGCTGACCTTTTACATACTGTATTTAATGTACAGTATCCATTGGGTTTACTGTTTTGTATGATGGAAGATAATTACTCTTATGCTTAAAGTGGAATTAAAACCTCCTACCATTTACAGCCAAGGAGGCTGCCTTCTTAGCCTCTGTTTGATCTGCACTTGCCATGGTGCTGCACATGTGTTGCAATGGAATATTTTTATGATTTTTTAAAGTGCATGTATAGCCACTCTATCAGAGACACAACGGGAAGTAAGAGGAAAGCTTAACGTGTGGGTTATCACCATAATGGGGGTTGTAGATAATAGATTCACCTTCACTTTTTGCTCTGATGGGGGCTGTAAATGTTTAAATTCAACATCACTTTCAGTCTCAATGGCCACGGTGAACAGAATGAATAGCCAGGGTTTGGCTATGCACGCACCTTAAATCTGTAGGCAATTTAAAGAAGGTAAATTCTATATTTTATTTGTTTTATGTATGGAAATCACTTTATATCTTTTAGGCCCTCTGGACGACTAGAAGAATATCTAAGCTGCATTGCTAAGATTCAGAAAGCAGTGGAGTATTTTCAGGATAACAATCCTGACAGCCCTGAGTTAAACAGAGTGGTATGTTACCAATCATATGCATGCTAAGAAACAAAGTAATTTGTTTAGAAAATAAAAATTCAGTAAATGTACTAGACATGCTAATGGAAATCATAAATCAAACTTGTACTGTTATATTAAATTTTGTAGCTGTTTTTGCTCCTAATTCAAAGGTTATATTCTCTATCTTATAACAAAGTTAATTCTTAGACGTTTTCTATAGTAATTGTCTTACCCATATTTTGCAGAAGTCACTGTTTGAAAGAGGAAAGGAATCCTTGGATGCTGAGTTTCGTAACCTCCTTCAGAGACACAGCAAACCAGTCCCTCTTATTCTCATCTTGGACCTCATTAATACAGATGAAGAGATAGAAGGACAAGAAGAGGGAATTCTAGAGCATCTTCCAGAAGGGATCTTGCAGGATATCATACGCATCTCTCAATGGTTGGTAGAGTATGGCAGAAACCAAGGTGAGTGCATATCACTCAGGCTGTATAAAATAGTACAAGGTCATTTGCAATAGACCATAGTTCTATTCTCAATCTGTATTTTAGATGCTTAGAGATTGGATAGCATTTCTGAAGGTCTGTGTTTTACAAACAGTTAAAATGTAGCCATGCTGTGTGATAGCTTATAAAAGAGTAGCAGAATAGTTCTGGCTATTATTAGTGAGTACATCTGTCAGTACCATCATGGTAATAGAGAATCTGCTGGACTACAATGCAAGCATTGATTGGCACCTGCACTTACCCCTTATATTTTCTTCTGCACATTGGGTGGTCAATGTTTCAGTGCTAAAACAAGCATGTTTAAACAATTATGGATAATGCCTATTTCTGATCCTCCTGATATTGGTAGTGTCTATTGCTGACCCTCCTGTCTAAATCCTTCTATTTCTATCCTATCTTAGATGGCCCAACTGGCTCTCTCTGATGACTCTAAACCCCCAGTTGCAGTAATATACACATTTTAACATTTCATGATAGTGTTGAGAACTTGTCAGTTGAGAGCTTGCCCTTTTTGGCCAATAAGAATATGTATGAGTAGGTGGGCACTTGATACTCTTAGAAAGTCAAATTTGTATGCTACAGCACCCAGAGACTGGGGACATCAGGGAAATTGGAGAAGACATCTAAAGCATTGTAGTACTGTAGCATGTTCTATTACTACTATTAGGGTACTGACAGGTTTAACTTAAAGAGACACCGTCGCCTTGACAATTTAGGGCAAAGCAACACTACCTTTGTAAAGGTCCCCCTCCCACCCCCCTGCACCAGTTATACTTAACTTAGAAGCATTTCAATGCTGATTCTGCTTTTGTTGTAGCTGGCAACAATATCAGTTACATCTGGGTGATTGGGAGTATGTGATATTGCCGCACACCGCATCTCTGATCATGGTAAAGAGCTTCTGTCAGAAGCTCTTTACCACTTGATCAGTTGTGACAAATCACAGCTGATCACAGTGTAAACAGGAAGAGCCATATATCGGCCTTTCCTCTACTCACGTCTGCAGACGCGAGTAGATGAGAGCTGATCGGCAGCTCTCCTGACAGGGTGGGTGGGAGGTCTGCACTGATTGTTCATCAGTGCACCCTCCCCCCCCCCCCCCGTGGATCACCACTCAGGACTGCTAGGGAGCCCATACAGGGACCACCAGGGAAGCCCACCCAGGACCACAAGGTATGGCAAATCACTGCCAATAGGGATAGCACTCGGTACCCATCTGTGATGCCTGCCAGTGCCTCCCTAGCAGTGCTGCCTAACAGTGCCATCTATCAGTGTCCATCAGTGCCACCTATCAATACCCATCAGTGCCACCTAACAGTGCCGCCTATCAGTGCCACCTATGAGTGCCCATCAGTGCTGCTTATCAGTGCCCATTACTGTTGCATATCAGTGCCCGTCAATGCTGCTTATCAGTGCCGCCTATCAGTGTTGCATATAAGTGCCTCATCATCAGTGCCAATCAGTGTCACCTCATCAGTGCCAATCAGTACTGCCTCATCATTGCCCGTCAGCGTAGCCTCATCAGTGCCCATCATTGAAGGAGAAAACTTACTTATTTACAACGTTTTGTAACAGAAACAAAGTAAAACTTTTTTTTTTCAAAATTTTCAGTCTTTTTTTATTTGTAGCACAAAAAATAAAAACCCCAGAGGTTATCAAATACCACCAAAAGAAAGCTCTATTGGTGGGAAAAAATTATAAAAGTTTTGTTTGGGTGCAGCGTTGCATGACAGTGCAATTGTCATTCAAAATGCGACAGTGATGAAAGCTGAAAATTGGTCTGGGCGGGAAGGGGGTAAGTGCCTGGTATTGATGTGGTTAAACTGAACAAATGGACCATTATAAGAAATAATAAGGTAATTTTTAAATTTATGGCAGCAGTAAGTCTCAAAATAGTTGGAACAGGGCCATGTTTACCACGGTGTAGCAACTCTTCTTCTTTAACCACTTGACAACTGGGCACTTAAATCCCCTAACAACCAGACCAATTTTCAGCTTTCAGTGCTCTCACATTTTGAATGACAATTACTCAGTCATACAACACTGTACCCATATGAAATGTGTGTCCTTTTTTCACACAAATAGAGCTTTCTTTTGGTGGTATTCAATTACTACAGTTTTTTTTATTTTTTGCGCTATAATTAAAAAAAGACTGAAAATTTTGTTAAAAAATGAATTTTATCTTTGTTTCAGTTATAACATTTTGCAAATTAGTAATTTTCTTCATAAATTTTGGCCAAAATGTATACTACATATCTTTGGTAAAAAAAACAACAAATTAGTGTATATTATTTGGTCTTTGTGCAGGTTATAGAGTCAAGCTATGGTACCAATTACTGAATATTGTTCACACCTGATGTACTGACGGCTCATTTCTTGAGACCCTAACAAGCCAGGAAAGTACAAATACCCCCCAAATGACCCTTATTGGAAAGTAGACATTCAAAGGTCTTTAGTAAGAAGCATGGTGAATTTTTTGAAGTTGTAATTTTTTTCCCACAATTCTGTGCAAAATGAAGATTTTTTTTTCACAAAATTGTCATATATTAACAGGTTATTTCTCACACCCAGCATATGCATACCACACATTACACCCCAAAACACATTGTGCTACTCCTGAGTATGGCGATACCACATGTGTGAGTGTTTCACACAGCCTGGCCACATACAGAGGCCCAACATGTAGGGAGCGCCATCAGGCGTTCTAGGAGCATAAATTACACGCATCTTTTCTTGACTACTTCTTGCGCTTTTGAAGGTCCTGGAGCACCAGGACAATGGAAACGCCCAAAAAATGACCCCATTTTGGAAAGTTAACACCCCAACGTATATTCTAGGAGGCATAATGAGTATTTTGAACATGTAATTTTTTCCACAAGTTTTTGGAAAATGTGGAAAGAAAATGAAAACGCATTTTTTTTTTTTTTTTTTTTTTTTACACAAAGTTGTCCATTTATACAATATTTCTAACACACAGCATGTACCTAGCAAAAATGACACCCCAAAATATCTTCTGCTACTCCTCCCGAGTATGGGGCTACCACATGTGTGACACTTTTACACTGCCTGACCACCTGGCCCAACATGCAGTGAGCACCGTCAGGTGTTCTAGTAGCATCCATTTCAAATCTAATTTGACTACCTTTTACACTATTGTGAGACACTGTGGTGGAACGGATGGGCACTGTAGTGGCACGGATGGGCACTGTAGTGGCACGGATGTGTCATGGGTGAGAACTGATGTGGTATGGATGAGCATGAATAAGGCACAAATGAGCCATGGCTGGGGATGACTGAGCATGGATGGATGGCTGAGCACAGATGGATGGATGGGTGAGCACGGATGGATGGCTGGGTGAGCATGGATGGATGGCTGGGTGAGCATAGATGGATGGCTGGGTGAGCATAGATGGATGGCTGGGTAAGCACGGCTGGGTGGGTGAGCATGGATGGATGGCTGGGTGAGCATGGATGGATGGCTCGGTGAGCATGGATGGATGGTTGGGTGAGCACAGCTGGATGGGTGAGCATGGATGGACGGCTGGGTGAGCATAGATGGATGGCTGGGTGAGCACGGCTGGGTGGGTGAGCATGGTTTGATGGATGCGTGAGCATGGATGGCTGGGTGAACATGGATGGATGGATGGGTGAGCATGGATGGATGGCTGGGTGAGCACGGCTGGGTGGGTGAGCATGGATGGATGGCTGTGTGAGCATGGATGGATGGCTGTGTGAGCATGGCTGGATGGATGGGTGAGCATGGATGGATGGCTGGATGAGCACTGCTGGGTGGGTGAGCATGGCTGGGTGAGGATGGATGGATGGGTGAGGATAGGTGGATGAGAATGGGTGGGTTAGCATGGATGTGGTGAGGATGGCTGGGTGAGTGAGGATGGCTAGGTGGGTGGTGGATGGATGGTGGAAACTGGGGGTGCAAACTGTCACTTAGCAGCGATGTGGGCATTACACATCGCCCACAGCACTACAGCACGTCCTCTCTCCCCCCTCTCTCCTCTTGCAATGCATTGATCGGTGCGGAGAGGAGAGAGAAAAGCTGGCGCTTCCGCCGGCTTGTTTACATGTGATCGTGTGGTCATTTGACGGCGCAATCACGTGGTAAAAGGCCGCTCACAGCGGCCATTCACCGCGATCCGTGATGCGTCAGGTCCCCTGGACCCGGGAGTCACGGATGTTCCCGGAAAGCGCATTCAGGGGAGGACGTCAATAGACGTCCTCCCAGAATTAAGCAATCGCCCTGTAGACGTCTTTTGTCTATAGGGCGGTTGTTAAGCGGTTAACAACAACACTCTGTAAACGAAGGAGACCTGTTGCTGGAGTTTTGGGGAAGGAATGTTGTCCCATTCTTTCCTGATATTGGATTCTAACTGCTCTACAGTCCTTAGTCTTCTTTGTCATATTTTTAGTTTAAATTGGTGAAAGGTCTGGACTGCAGGCAGGCTGTTAAGTACACGGGCTCTTCTACTACAAAGCCATGCTGCTGACATAAATGAAGTATGCGGTGTAACATTGTCCTGCTGAAATATGCAATGCCTTCTCTGAAAAAGACGTTGTCTGGATAGAACAATATTCTGCTCTGAAACCTGGATATATCTTTCAACATCGATGGTGCTTTTCCAGATGTGCAAGCTGCCTATTCAGTACTCACTAATGTACCCCTATACCACCAGAGATGCAGACTTTTGAACTGTTAACAAGCTGGAAGGCCTCTCTCCTCTTTAGTCCGGAGGATGTGGCACCTATGGTTGCCAAAAAGAATGTCATATTTCAATTCATCTGACCACAGAACAGTGTTCCACTTTGCAACAGACCATTTAAATGAGCTTTGGCCGAGAGAAGACGGCGACGTTTCTGGATCATGTTCAGATATGGCTTCTTCTTTGCATGATTTTATAATAGTTTTATAATAGTTGGATACAAGTTTCTCGTGGGATGGGTCAGTTATCAGTAACTCGAGTCTTGAGGGCTGCATATTCGTATTACGCAGACCAAATTGTGTTGTGGCTGTGTGTCGAATCTGAAGGTAGCGGAAATATGCTGTTTGGGGCAAACTGTAGTCTCTAGAAAATTCAGCAAAGGATCGGAACGAATTCTCCACAAATAAGTGAGAAATTAGCCGAACCCCATGTCTGAACCAATATTTACCATCTTTCCTGTGAAAAAACTGCTTCAGCTGGGGATTACCCCAGAGAGGAGTATTGGGGGAATACTGGGGTGGGTCACCAGGTGGTAGTAATTTTGAGATCTTAAATATCCGTATAGTCATAGTAAGGATACCTGTTCCCTCCCGTTCCCTAGTGGACAGTCTATACAGTAAGTTCTGCAGTGATTCATATGACGATAGAATGGCGGCTTCTAACTCCGTAGCTACGTTGTTAGCTTCTGGATGGAACCACCAGTGGGCGTGTGCCAACTGAGAGGCAATATAATAAGTCTGTAGTTTGGGGAGCCCTAGTCCCCCTTCATGTATAGGTAACAGTAATGTGTCTTTTGCTATACGAACCGCTCTTCCTCCACACAAAAAAATAGTAAGAATTGATTATATTTCGCAAAATTTACGCTTGCGGATATAAATTGGAGAGTGACCTAGCACATACAGGAAACGGGGCAGAAATATCATCTTGAAAATGTTGATTCTGCCCAGAAGTGTTAAGGGAAGGGTGGCCCACGTTTTAAAGTAGTTTTCAGCCTATGAATTAGGGGGTCCAGGTTATTTTTAATATAATGGGATATCGGCTGCTGGACAAGTCCGAGATTTCTAAACGTGGGGACAACCTGCAGGGGGCAGTCTGGGGGCAAGTCAATCGTGGTCACTTGGTCCAACATAAATAAAATGGACTTAGACCAATTCACCCTGAATCCAGAGAAGCGTCCAAACTCCTCTATAGGTTGAAGTAAGATAGGGACTGCTGCGTACAGAGATACTTTTTCCTCCAGTCCCCCTACAGTGAGACCCCCAATGGCCGGGGCAGCCCTAAGCAGTGCCACGAGAAGCTCTATTGTCAACGCGAATAGCAGCGGCGACAGAGGGCAGCCCTGCCTAGTACCCCTCCTGATTACAAAAGGGTCAGAAATAGTCTGAATAACCCTCAGTCTAGCTCGCGGGTTACTGTACAGGAGCCGCACCCATGCAATAAATCTCCAAATCCAAATTTTGCCAATACTTCCAACAAATATCGCCATTCCACTAAATCAAAGTCCTTGTGCGTATCCAGGGCAACAACTGCCCTGGACCCCACAAGGTCATGTTCAGCCTGCATGTTCGTGAATAGCCTCCGCGGATTAATGGACGTAGACCGGCCCGGGATGAATCCCGTTTGGTCTGCTCCAACAATAGAGGTGATTACTGTGTTAAGTCTAAGGGCCAGGACTTTGGCTAGTATCTTTACATCTGAGTTAATCAAGGAAATAGGTCTAAATGATTCACAAAAGGTATGGTCCTTGTGTGGTTTAGGAATAAGCACTATTAGCGCTTCAGACATAGAGGGCGGGAGATGGCCTGTCTGCACCGCATAGTTAAACAGCCTGAGCAAATGTGGGATTAGCATGTCTTTGAATGTCATGTACCACTCAATAGGAAAGCCATCCAGGCCGGGCGTTTTGTTCCTGGCAAACGACTGGATGGCCTTCTCCACCTCCTCCTCTTTAAGAGGGGCTTCGAGAGTTGCTATTTGATCCTCTGCTAACTTAGGTAAGGTGATCTCGGCTAAGTAGTCATCTAGTTCTAGTATAGTGTAGTGGGCCTTAGTCGTATATAGTGCGGTATAAAAAGCTACAAATGTGTCAACTAAGTCTTTGTTTTGCTCCACCAACACTCAGTGCTCATTCTTAATTCTGAAGATGCAACATGGCTGAAAGTCAGGCTAGATAAATAAGCTAACAAGTGGCTATTTTTATCACCAAATTCAAAAAGTCTTTGATTTTGATATAGTAATTTTTCCTGCGTACGCTCTAAAAGCACCATCTCTTACTCTCGTGCCTTGCTACGCCAGGCTACCTTATTTTCCCCAGTAGGGGAGGCGGCGTATGTAGCCTCTGCCTCCCTAAGGGATTTTTCCGCTTCTGTCATCCTGGACTGGGATGCCTTGCGGGCCTGTCCGATAGCAGCGGCAAAAGAGCCTCGCATCGTGGGCTTAAAGGCATCCCACACCACACCCACGGAGGCATTTTGCTGGTTATTTACCCAAAATGAGGACATATCTTTACGTCCCCAGTCCGTGACCGCTGGATCAGCCAGCCACAGTCTCCATATCTTATAGGAGGCAGGGACACCCATAGCGAAGTCCGCCAGCAAAGGCGAATGGTCCGACACCGCCCTGAGCAAATATTTCACATCACTTATCATATTAAGCATAACATGAGACAACAGACAGAGATCTATCCGTGACAGTGTACCATATGTATCTGAATAGCAGGAATACTCCTTCACATCCACATGTCTCCACCTCCAGGCGTCCACCAAGTCATACTGTGTCAAGTAAGTCTGTAGGGGGGTGGGAGGCGCTGTGGAGCACCCCAGCCTATCAAAAGTATTATCTAATACTGTGTTTAATCCCCAGCCAAGATCAGTAGGCCCTCTGCAACACCCAGCACCATCAGCTCCTCAAAACGTGCTTGGTAAATGGTGGTGGGAAATGTATACTGGCGATGGTGTATGGTTTGCCCTGCAATTATAGTATCACTATTACGTAGCATCCCTTAGGATCCATTTTAATATGTTTGACAATAATTGGAGCAGATTTGGCTATCAGGATAGAAGTGCCTCTAGCATATGTGGAATAGGTAAAGTGAAGGGCGTACGCTATCTTGGCTCTCTTTAGCGCCATCACCTTAGAGCCCTGCAAGTGTGTCTCCTGGAGGAGGATGACATGCGGAGTATGACGGGCTAGGTATTCAAACATTAAAGAGCGTTTCCCCCTGGAGTTAAGCCCCCTGACATTCCAGGAAATCAACCGTAGCTTAGACATATCAACAGCGTGAGTAATTTGTTAACAGGATAGCAACACCAGTGTAATAATAAGGGTTGTAAGTAGGAGCACGAAAAAAACCTGTCAAGCATTAGTCCATACGGTAGGAGCCTCAAAGGGGGATGCTTCACCACCCACATAACAGTACAGAAAGCGCATAAATGGTTGCTGTAGTTCCCGAGCCTAAGTGCCATAGAGTTCATAACTGGAAAGCAAAAGTTAACAGTCAACAATCCCAAACCAACCCTAACCCTCCTGGCCCTCAAACCCCAACTCTTCAGGGCTTTGATCCCAAAACTCACTGCTAGTAGTACGGGGGTCATGACTCAGTCCCAGGTATTGGCAAGAGCCTAAAACCAAAAATCCAGAGAAAAGTGGGGAGGGGGGGGACTAATTGCGGTGTTACTTGTATTTTCCAAGTCCCATCCACTATATAGGATACAGGTGCACCCAGAGTCCCAATAGAGCCATGGCAGCCCTAGTTCTACGTTAGACAGTGGTCCGTGGATCAGGGTGCTTTAAGTGTATAAGCTGGGGCTACCGGGAAAATGGTAATCCCGTTTCCGTTAAAGGAGACTTTGCTCTTTTCTCTGGCTGCCCTAAGGATGGCCTCCCTGTCCTTAAAGTGAAGCAGCTTGATAATTATTACCCTTGGGGGGGGGGGGGGGGCTCCAACTGGCAGGGGGCACAGCGGTACTCTATGAGCCCGTTCAATGGCGAATCATGGGGAGAAGGTGGAGGCCCCAAAAGTCGATGTCAGGCAGCGTTCCATAAACCCTTCTGGGATTCTGCCCTCGACTCCCTCCGGGAACCCCAAAAAGCGTAGATTGTTTTGCCACAGGCGATCCTCCAATTCAGTGAGCTTATCGGTCGATTTCTTCCTGAGCCCTGTGGATGTCTCTCACCGAGGCCTGTAGCGACCTAAGCTCATCTTCCATGTCCCCTATTCTTTGCTCTGCATTAACGACCCTGTGTCTAAGATTATGCACGTCTTATTTGAGGAACGACAGGTCAGTTTTAATGGAATCCATTTGCAAAGCCAGTGAAGTGTGGCTGTGCTGAATGGCCTCCATAATTTGTGCCAGGGTCGGTACCCCTCCTTGCGCAGAAGTGCATGTGTCAGTGGGGGAGGGAGGAACAGAGCGGTCAGGAGAGTGGAGCTCGGGGGTCGGTGCCAAATTGTGTGATGATGGCCCTGCGGACTCACCCTTCTTGCCATGTTGCGATGAGGATTGTGTGGGTTGTTGTGGTCGTTCTTCGCTGGGCTGGGGCAGTCTTCCTTCACCACGTGGTCCGTCAGCGCCATCTTGGGGCCCCATGTTTTGGGAGCCGGGCGGTTGAAATCCGGGTGCAGCTTTAACAAGGGGACCAATTTTCACCATCCCCTGCACCCCTCAACTGTCAGGGCACCACAAGGGAGAGTCCCACCCAGAGTTGGGATATGGGGGGTGCTACAGGGTCTCAGCCGGAGCCAGGCCTTAGGGCTGTGTAGAGCGATCGCCCACTTCACCCGCTCCCACCCTTCAATCGGGCCCCCAGAAGGACAAGGGCAAATGTCTAGGACAGGAGGTATCGAGCTGGGGCCTGTAGATTCCCCCTGCTGTGTGGATGAAACAGTAGGCCCAGGCAGCAAGATGGCGGCGGTTCACGGTAGGCCACAATTCCAATCCGACCCCTGTACTCACGGATCCCAGGATGAAAGATGCCCCTGAGCAGGGTACACTGTGGCAGGGTGCCTGGAGGACTGATCTGAAGCTGATGGAGCAGCGGATGGCGTCCTATTGTGGGATACGGCCATGCTCCATGGACTAGGCCGCAAGCCGTGGCCTCAATAAGCGTATCCGGCCAGCCAGCTGACCTTCAAAATACTCCTCAGGAAAGATGCCCCTTGCTCTTGCAGGTATCCCCTGCTGATGGCTGTCCCCCCAGTGCCTGGAGAAGGGCGGATGGCTCAGGATTCAGATGCAGGATCACCGGAGCTCAGTACCAGACGTCTGTTGCCGTTCACATCCTAGACACGTACCCAGACTTTGCTTAATTAGTGTGGTTCCTGCGCATCTTGCTTTTTTGCCCTGCCAGATGAATGTGTTGAGATTGCTTTTAAATGTTTTCGGTTGTTTGGTTGGGAATGGGATTGGGAGGGCTCTGAACATGTATAGAATCTGGGGTAGGATGTTCATCTTAAATGCCGCTAATCGTCCGCTCCATGTGAGTTCACATTTGGACATGCGTTCAAGCTCTTTGGATATTTTTGCCGTAAGTGGGTTGATGTTGGAAGGTATTAGCTTGGCTGTATCTTTTGTCAGGGTGATGCCCAGGTATTTTATACCTTCGGTACTCCAGGTGAAGGAAACTGGGACTTTAAGCTGTCGACTATTGGTGGGGGAATCCCTAAGTTGAGAATTAGTGATTTTGAGGTATTTATTTTATAGTATGATATATATTGTTGGAGTTTGTGATACGCTGCTTGTAGGGATTGACTTGGGTTTGTCATTAGTAGTATAATGTCATCTGCGAACAGATTTATTTGCTCGGGGCCCTGGAAGGAGAAGCCTGTTATGGAGTGGTTAGAGCGTATGGTTTCTGCCAGCGGTTCCAGTATCAAATTGAAAATATTAGGAGAGAGGGGGGCACCCTTGGCGGGTTCCGTTAGTGATATCAAACTGTTTGGATAGCACATTTGAGGTATAGACCTGCGCTGATGGGCAAGAATAAAGGGCTAGAATGGTTGATAGGATATTACCTGAGAAGCCAAATTTTTGTAACGCCTTGGACATGTAGTGCCAATGTACTCTGTCAAACTCCTTCTCTGCATCCAAAGCAAGGAGCAGAGAAGGCGTTTGTGTTTTCTCAGCTTAATATATTATTTTAATAACCCTTCTGGTTGCATCAGATGTTTGACGTCCGGTGACAAATCCTGTTTGGTCTTTCTGTATTTATTGTGGTAGTACTCCCAAGATTCTTTTAGCCACTAATTTTGCTAGGATTTTAACATCTGAGTTCAATAAGGATATGGGCTGAAAGTTAGCTGGTGTTATGGGGTCTTTCCCTGGCTTTGGTAGGGTAACTACATATGCCCTTAGCATCTCTCTTGGAAGGGATGACTCTTCTGTAGCCTTAGTGAAGATCTTCACCAGGTGAGGGGTAAGATCTTGTTTAAAAATTTTGTAAAATTCATTGGGGAGCCCATCTGGGCCTGGTGACTTTCCATTTGGGAGAGATGTTATAATCTGCAGTATTTCCATTTTCGGTTATGGAAGCATTGAGTATATTTAATTGGGATTGGGAAAGAGTAGGCACTTTGAACTTATCTAGGAATTCTTGAACTTCGAATTCGGAGGGTTGGTGAGTAGAGTGATCCTCTTGTAGGTTATATAGGGTCCTGTAGTAGTCAGCAAATTCATCTGCTATTTCTTGTGGGTGTGTTATTTTGTGTTTATCAGTAGAGTGAATTAAATGTGATATTCTGGATTTTGCTTGTTTTGTTTTAAGTTCTTTTGCTAGATATTTGCCTGTTTTATTTGATTGGGCGTAGTGGCTAAGTTTGAGCCTTTTAAGATGTTTATCATATTACTCGGACATTACGGATTTAAGTTCATATCTCAATTTGTGTAGAGATTCTGTGACTAAGGTAGTGGGTTTTTTTTATCTTGGGTTTCAAGGTTGTGGATTTCAGTTAGTACCTTTGTCAGTTTGGCGTTATATTGATTTTTGAGTCTGGAGTTCTGTTGAATGCACACTCCCCTCATATAGGCCTTGTGCGCATTCCACAAAAGCCAAGGGTCTGACACTGAGTCGGTATTTATTTGAAAAAATTCCCTGAGATGTTGAGAAATATGTCGGGTGCATTGAGGGTGTTGAAGATTTTTGAGATTGCATCTCCAGACTGGGGTTTGGTCTAGGGGGTTCTGCTCCTCCATTACCAGTTCAATCGCCGCATGGTCTGACCACGTGATGTCCTTGATGGAGGAGGAGGAGGACCTCCGGAGCAGCCTCAAATCTACCACAAATAGATCAATAAGTGAGTAAGTATGATGTTTGGAGGAGTAGAACATGAAATCTCTTTCCATAGAGTGTTGATACCTCCAGACATCGTATACCTGTTCTTCATGAGATAAATCTCTTTGCTGGATGGTTAAGTCCATTAGCATATATGGATAGGCATTTAAGAGGCATCTTGTGTCAATGGGGTTTGTGTCGATGACTGCGTTACGTCCAAGAAAAGAGTATTGTCTGTTCAAAATGAAGGTGGTGGTGTTGTAGTATAGTCGGCAATGAACATACCATTCTGGGAGTGGATTCCTGTACTAGCAGTAAATAGAGTGAGAGGAAAGAGTTTGAGAACTGAAAGGAACTAGAGTAAGGTATGGGGTGAACATAAAGAGAGGATCATGGATGTGATCCGTGTCAGGTGTAACCGTCCACTTGTCTTGGAGGGCCATGTGGATGCTACTTCATCCTGTGGCCAGAGACTAGTAGTGTGCTGTTGATCTCATTATGGTGGTTGGGTACCTCCGCTTGTGGTCTTTTTTTCTTTGCAGAGCTTTTCCGAGGCACCACATGCCACTTGAATTGCTATGGGAGCCGTAGTGGAGGCTGTTTGTGTTGGAGGAGGGAGAATTCTCCATTGCTGTAGGAGTTGTATGCCGCTTTCTAGCGATGAGATCTGAGTTGTTGTGCATGATGAATAGGTGTGCTGGGTATTTCGACTTGTGGGGAATATTGTGGTTCCTCAAAGCTTTGGTTATGGTGGCTAAATTTCTGCGTTGTGTGTCCTCCATTACCAGTTCAATCGCCGCATGGTCTGACCACGTGATGTCCTTGATGGAGGAGGAGGAGGACCTCCGGAGCAGCCTCAAATCTACCACAAATAGATCAATACGTGAGTAAGTATGATGTTTGGAGGAGTAGAACATGAAATCTCTTTCCATAGAGTGTTGATACCTCCAGACATCGTATACCTGTTCTTCATGAGATAAATCTCTTTGCTGGATGGTTAAGTCCATTAGCATATATGGATAGGCATTTAAGAGGCATCTTGTGTCAATGGGGTTTGTGTCGATGACTGCGTTACGTCCAAGAAAAGAGTATTGTCTGTTCAAAATGAAGGTGGTGGTGTTGTAGTATAGTCGGCAATGAACATACCATTCTGGGAGTGGATTCCTGTACTAGCAGTAAATAGAGTGAGAGGAAAGAGTTTGAGAACTGAAAGGAACTAGAGTAAGGTATGGGGTGAACATAAAGAGAGGATCATGGATGTGATCCGTGTCAGGTGTAACCGTCCACTTGTCTTGGAGGGCCATGTGGATGCTACTTCATCCTGTGGCCAGAGACTAGTAGTGTGCTGTTGATCTCATTATGGTGGTTGGGTACCTCCGCTTGTGGTCTTTTTTTCTTTGCAGAGCTTTTCCGAGGCACCACATGCCACTTGAATTGCTATGGGAGCCGTAGTGGAGGCTGTTTGTGTTGGAGGAGGGAGAATTCTCCATTGCTGTAGGAGTTGTATGCCGCTTTCTAGCGATGAGATCTGAGTTGTTGTGCATGATGAATAGGTGTGCTGGGTATTTCGACTTGTGGGGAATATTGTGGTTCCTCAAAGCTTTGGTTATGGTGGCTAAATTTCTGCGTTGTGTGTCTTGACAGGTCAGGCAGTAGTTGAAGGCCTTTATATTCCTCTGGGAGATTGTTGCATTGCCTAAAGGCTGACATGATTGCTTCTTTGGACTGGTAAAAATGGGTTCTCATTAGTGTGTCTCTAGGCAGGTCCAAAGCAATTAATGAGGGTTTAGGCAGTCTATGAATCCTGTCGATGGAGAGCTCTGTATTAGAAAGGGATGGCACTAAGAGCGAGAAGAGGGATTTCACATATTGTTGTAGGTGGTTGGCGTGTACGGATTCAGTGATTCCTCTGATCTTTAAGTTGTTCCGTCTCTGTGGGCTTTGAGGTCCGCCATTTTGTCTTTAAGCCACTCAATGTCATCATTTTGTGCTGTATGTGCGTCCACTAAAGAGTTGAAGGATTTGGTGTATTCTTCCATTGAGGATTCTATGGTTGAAATCCTGCCCTCTGCATTATGTAGGTCTGTTTTGAATTGTTTCATGCACTCCAGCATGTCTGAATGCAAGGATGATCTGAGGGATAGCAGCATACGTTTGAGCGTAGTATCTGAGATTGGCTGCCCTTGAGTGGGGAATGTCGCTATGGGGTCGGTAGCAGTTGCAGGGAGTGGTGCGCCCGCTGAGATGGTCTGGTTCAGGCCTAGCTCCATGGCTGCCTCTGTGTACTATTCATGCAGGGACTCCCTGCGCGGTTTAGCCTTCACCGGGCTCCTTATGGAAGGAGAGGATTCCCCGCTGTCCGGGTTTCCTACCTGCTGGATAGTGTGGGCAGTGATTCGGGGTTCCGGCCGGAGCTCTGTTGCGGCACTGTGGATGTGACTCGCCGCCACATTTGTGAGGCCTGCCACCGGCCTCCTGAAAGAAGCTCGCCAGCTTCTTTATTTGTTGGTGGTCCTTCCTCCGGCGGGTCATACCGCTGAGTAGCGGGGGATGACTGGAGTGGGCTGCTGTGGGTTACGGCTTCTGGAGGCTGTGGAGGTGCCCGCTGTGAATGTTAGTCCCGGGTGGCCGTGCAGAGCTGCAGTGTTGGGCTGCCATCTTCCGCGCTAGTCGACACCCCCCCCCCCCCATTGCAATGAGCTTCACGTATAAATAATTATAACATTTTATATCAAATTATAAATTAACATAAAGTGCAATTCAAAATAGAAATCATACAACTTACAGTATGTGCTATAAATCAATTGCAACGTTCAAAAAAGTTTTATCAAAGTGCAAGTGGCATAGCAAACGTTAAGAGTCCAAAATATGTAAACTACTCCAAAGTTGATGTGGTGACAGATTCAGCCAAATTGTTCCTATGGGTTGCCCTGCCACTGATATGCACACTCCTTATGGATCGATCAGACCTCTAAATTATAGTAGTCCAGTCTGCTGTTTGTTGTCCTTTGATACATCTGTGCCAGATCAATCATGCCAAATGGCTCCAACCTCCCTTAAAGAGCTCCAGTGGATCACCTCCACAATCATCCGACCAGTAATGTTTAGAGAAAGTAAACAATACTCCATGATCCAGTATCAAAAATGGCATTCGTTTTATTTCAAGCAAATATACTCACAAGAGAAGACATCAACAATTACTCAGTTGAAAACATGGCGCCGCTGGCTGGCATCAAGCGTGTGCGATGATGTCACAGGCAGTTAAAAAAAAGAAAGTCCTGTGTCACAGCAACAGAATGAATGGATCAGCAGCTACTGATCTGTTCATTCTGTGCCCATTCATAAGCTCTGCTCTCTCCAGTTCCCCTGTTGTAAGGGGAAGGAGAGGGACCAGCACTGTAAATAGTACCATGTGAACGCTATAATGACCAATCACAGCGATCACGTGGTACCCAACCCCTCAGATCAACTGGGTAGAGAGTGTGTGTGCTTGAGCTGTCTAATGGCAGCTCAGAACACAGCAATCAACTGGTGGATTGGCGGATTGACGGCTGTTTATCCAGTGCACTGGTTAAAAAAAGGGCTGTCGATCTGCCATTGATAGACATACTATGGTATGTCAGTGGTTACCTTGTCGAATGTCTTGTGACAGTTATATATATTCTCTCAAAGTGGATTTTCCCTTAAAGAAGTTGTAAAGGCAGAAGGTTTTTTTTATCTTAATCTTAATAATCCTTTTATGCATTAAGATAAAAAAAGCCTTCTGTGTGTAGCAGCCTCCCCAGTACCCCCTAATACTTACCTGAGCCCCATCTCTCTCCAGCGATGTCCACAAGTGTCTTAGTCATCCAGGACTCTCCTCCTGATTGGCTGAGACACAACAACAGCGCCATTGACTCTCGTGGCTGTCAATTAAAGTCAGTTAGCCAATGAGGGGAGAGAGGGGCAGGGCTGGGTCGGGGCTCTGTGTCTAAATGGACACACGAAGCTCGGACTCTGCTCGGGTGCCCCTATAGAAAGCTGCTGGCTGTGGGGGCACTCGATACCAGGGAGGGGCCAGGAGAGCAGAAGAGGGATCTGAGAGGAGGAGGATCCGGGCTGCCCTGTGCAAAACCAACTGCACAGAGGAGGTAAGTATAACATGTTTATTTATTTATTTTTTTAAAATTAAAATCACTTTAAGGTGCATTTACTCTTATTATCAACTAGAACTACAATATTAGATTTGATGTAGCTTTAAATCTTCCTTATTGTCTGCTTTACTATTAGAAGTAATTTTTATCATTTGTAATGTGTTCAGCTTTATTGTATTGCTTTCTGACTTTATAATTATCTTTTTTTTCTGCATTGTAGCAATCTGACCTTCTATTTGTATTCTATTTACTCTTGTCCTCCTTGAAGATGATTCATTCATTCATCTGCTTCTCCTTGCAGACTTCATGAATGTATACTACCAGATTCGCTCCAGTCAACTGGATCGTTCAATAAAGGGACTGAAAGAAAATTACCGAAAGAACAGTGCAACTCCTGGGGTCCCTTATTCTCCCATTGTGCCTATCAAGAAGAAGGATACCCCCACCAAGAAACCAGCTAAGAGGCCAGGTCAGACTTAATATTCACTGTAGCTCTTATCTTACCAAGCGTTCCACCCTCTGTATACTTGCCTATACTATGTGGCCAAAAGTTTGTGGACCCCTGACTATCACCTTTCTGCATGTTTAGAAGCTTGTGGCTACCCCTTCAAATTATTGAGTTCAGGCGTTCCAGTGAATGGTATTGTTAGAGCTATAGCATACAAAGACATTTTAAACAATTGTGCACTTCCAGTTTGGAGAAGGTCCTTTCCTTACTTAGCATAACTATGCCCCTGTGCACAAAGCCAGCTGTATCAAATTTTTTAGGGCTCTTTAATGACTGGAATAGTACCACTGGATTTGCGTAAGGCCAATGTGGTGCCTATATTTAAAAAGGGATCCAAGTCTTTACCAAGTAACTATAGACTTATTAGTTTAACTTCTATAGTTGGGAAGATACTGGAGAGTTTAATAAAAAAACAACATACAGGCAGTCCCCTAGTTATGAACATCCGACTTATGAACGACTCCTACTTACAAACGGAGGGAAACAACAGGAAGTGAGAGGAAATCTCCCCCTAGGAAGGGGAATTCACCCCTGTAAGAGTTATTATGGGAAAAAGGGGTCTCCACTGATGCTTTATCACCAAGGTTTGTTTCCACAACAACCCAAAATTTTCAAAATCCAATTATCATTGGGACAGGAAGTGAGGTGAAATCTTCTGAACAGAAACATAGACAGCAAAACAGACATTACAGGGGTGTTACTCCTTCCCTATGCTATCCAAAAAGCTTAAAAATATTTGTTTTGGCTGAAGCTACACTTAAAAAATGTACCTGTTCCGACTTACAAACAAATTCGACTTATGAACAAACCTACAGTCCCTATCTTGTTTGTAACCCGGGGACCGCCTGTATATGAGTTCTTGCTGGAAAAAAATATTTTAAGCAACAGACAGCGTGGATTCATGAAAGACAGAAGTTGCCAGATAAATCTGATTTCTGTTTATGAGGAGGTAAGTAAAACCTTAGACAGAGGGGTGGCTGTGGACGTGGTATACTTGGATTTTGCATAAGTGTTTGACACCGTTCCCCACACACGGCTAATGTGCAAGTAAAGTCTACAGGCTTGGAAAGATCAGTTTGTAAATGGAGAGAAAACTGTCTAAAAGACTGAATTCAGAGAGTGGTGGTTAATGATTCTTACTCTGAATGGTCTAGGGTTGTCAGTGGTGTACCCCAAGGTTCAGTGTTGGGACCCTTGCTTTTCAATATATTTATAAATGATATAGGGTCTGGGATTAAAAGTACCATTTCAGTCTTTGCAGATGACACCAAGCTATGCAGTGGAATAACATCCTTACAGGATGTCTCCAACTTACAAGCCAACCTCAATGCACTGTTTAATTTTGCAACTATGTGGTAAATGAGGTTTAATGATAAATGTAAAGTTATGTACTTGGGGGCTAAGAGTATGCATATATCATACATACTAGGGGTAGTATAACTGGGGGAATCAATGGTAGAGAAGGATCTGGATGTTCTAGTAGATCATAGGCTTAATAATAGCATGCAATGCCAAGCTGCTTTTTTCAAAGCCTTTCTTGTATTAGGAGAGGTATAGATTCTAGAGAGAGACATACTTTTACCCCTCTACAAATCATTAGTAAGACCTAATCTGGAATATGCAATTCAGTTCAGTTTTGGGCACCAGTTATCAAAAAGGATATTGGGAAACTGGAGAAAGTGCAGAGAAGGGCAGCCATACTGGTAAGAGCCACAGAGGAGCTCAGCTATGATTAAAGAAACAAAATGTATTCTCGCTTGAGAAGAGGAGATTAAGGGGGATATGATCAACATGTATAAATAGATAAGCGGTCCATATAGTGAACTTGGCGTTGAGTTATTCACTAAGGTTATCACAGAAGATAAGGGGGCACTCTTTACCTCTGGAGGAAAAGAGATTTAATCTTCAAATACGGAAAGGTTTCTTCACAGTAAGAGCTGTGAAAATGTGGAATAGACTCTCTTAAGAGCTGGTTCTGGCCAGCTCAGTAGATTGTTTTAAAAAGGCCTGGATTCTTTCTAAATGTACATAATATATCTGGGTACTAACATTTTATAGGTAAAGTTGATCCAGGGAAAAACCGATTGGGATCAGGAAGGAATTTTTCCCCTGCTGGAAAAAATTGGATCATGCTTTGCTGGGTTTATTTGCCTTCCTTTTGATCAACTGGGGGTATAGGATTGTGTATATAAGGTTGTATATTTATTTTTTCCCCTTGTATTGGTTGAACTAGATGGACTTGTGTCTTTTTTCAACCAGACTAACTATTTGTAACTATAAGTATATCAAGATATGGTTTGAAGAGTGCTGGGGAGGAATTTAAGAGTCCTGACCTCAACTTTATTTCACACCATTGAAGTGAATTGGAATGCTAATTGCAAGCCAGATCTTCTCGCCCAAAATCAGAACCTATCAAAAATTTTCAGAAACACTCCAAAGTCGTGTGGTAAGCTTTCCCAGAGCAGAGGCTGTTATAGCAGTAAAAGTGGGCCACCTCCATAATATTGCCCATCGTTTTAGAATGTGATGCACAACAATCTTATATAGGTGTTATGGTCAGGTGTCCACAAACTTTTGGCCATAAGGTATATGTCCTGATAAAAGGTTCACATTTTAGTTTAACCATTTAGCAGAGTTACTGATGACCTATGTTTGTATCTTCAGAAAGGTTTAGGCAGTTATTAGGAAGCTGTATTTGGCTTTTTTTACAAACAAATCTGTGAGTTATTTGAAAAAATACATTACGGTAAGTGTTTCTGAAGTTTGGTTGATTTGCGTAGGCAGGAGCAGTTTTCTTTTCCCCCATACTGTAGTTAAATTAAATTAGTGCAAAGCTTTTACTGTAACAGCCACATTAAAGAAGTTGGATGCATTCTAATATTGGATTAGCTGTCATTATTATGACAGTACTTCAGTGGCCACGCTTTCTGCATAGCAATATATTTAGGAAGAATCTTATGTTCCATTGTCCGGGAGATACTGATTTTACTGTTTCCTCTTTTGTATATCCTGATGACATGCAGTCTTCATGCCAGGTAAACAAAAAAAGTAATTTTTGTCTTAAAAGCAGCGCTGGCATTAACCCTAAACATCCATCACATATGATTGAAGCTGTGCTCAGTCTCTTGTAACACGCTAGAGACGTGTAATGCTGCTTTAAGCCAGCTTTCTTGTCTAAATAAACTGAGTATTGCTGCTTTTGTATCTGTTCTCTAACCTGGATATTAATATTAACAATGTGTCAGGCGGTATGAATTCTTAGCATCTGTTTCCCACACAGGCTAAGCATCACTGACTTGCTTGGGTGCAGAGTATGTGCCCCATAAGGGCCTGACAGTGTCTCTTGTTGCTCACTGACTGCAGAAATGCTTTTTATATTTTTACATGTTATTGTCTGGTGTACTTTACTGTGCTATTTAATAAGCATTCATGTAACATGATAATCCTTGTTTTGTCAGCCTGCAGCCTTCCAGAGTTAAGGCCTCTCCGCGTGTCCAGGCTAGTGGGTGGGAGACTAACTTCTCTCTTTCTTCCCTACGCTAGCAGACGATTGGCCTGGGTCTGCGCTGTCAATCGAAATAACTTTTCGGGTGCATTCTGTGTACAAAGTATGCTGTTACCCTTCTCCAAGATGCTCATGAAACAGCTGTGCTTAGCTGCCAAGTAAAAATTTTAAATTGTTGAACTTACTAAAAACGTAATTTACAATATAATGATTATCAATATCAAGATGACATGCAAGTCAACATATTGGAACCTTCAGATATCTGGTTTGATATTTGCAATCTAACAAGAATGCCATTAATTTAGGTGTTCAGGAGATGCCCATGTGTTTTTTTTCTCATTTTGCCAAATGCCAATTTTCCACATAACTGACAGACTGCAGCCACGAGGCAAGCATTTGGCTCATGCGTGGTCACGCTGCAGCTCCTTTGACTTAAATGAGTGAGTTTGTAAGGCAGAGCATTGCAAATGCAGCATATCTACAGCCCCCTCCAGCTGTATGTTATCGTTTAGGTGGGCATTCGGTTGTGTAAAAATGGGATTTTTTTTAGTGGGTACGATGCCCGGCGGGTGTGGAGATGCGACTTGGTGTACATCTTGCGAAATGTATGTGTTCCTTGATCATCTGAACAAGGGTGAATACTGCTATGCAAAATGTAAGTGACCAAGGATCAATTAGTTTCATTATAAATCACACAAATAGGAAACACAAGGTTAATGCAAAGACACTGAATTTCAAAATAGCCAACTTCCCTAAACTGCTCTCCTTGCTAGAAGATATTAAATGGGATAAAACACTAGGAACAAAGAACACGGAGGAAAAATGGGAGTGCTTTAAGAGCATATTAAATAAAGGTAATGTCCAGTACATCCCAATGGGAAATACATTTTATAAGAGCTAGCAAAAGCCCTGGGTGGCTTAACTCCAACGTAACAATGCATATAAAAGCAAAGAAGGAGGCCTTCAAAAAACACAAGGCTGAGGGTCA
>BLSH010274184.1:84074-104042 GCA_018402905.1 Glandirana rugosa
GGTGGTGTGGTGTTTCTTACGAATATTTGGTAGACGTTCTTATACTACCATACTTTTTGTTTTTGACACTAAACGACTGAAGTGTTATACATCGTTCACAAGTATAACCTTGTTGTCTATTAGACCTTAATTCCTGTTACGGACATTTTGCTTCTGATACCATACGTAGTTGTCTTATGGTGGTGAGGTGTCAGGACATTCACATTTTATATCGTGTATCTTTAATTTAACAATAGATAAATTTTTTTTAACAATTTACCTTGGGGGAGTGAACCCAAACCCTAAAAAAATCCGTTTGACTTTATCATTTAGCAAAAACATATAATGTATATCATTAAACCTTTATAATTTTTATACAAAAACGATTTACTATTTCAGTTTGCCTAAAAAAATCCCAAACCCAAGTGAGGGGGTTCCATTTAACAATTTTTTTTAAATAGATAACAATTTAATTTCTATGTGCTATATTTTACACTTACAGGACTGTGGAGTGGTGGTATTCTGTTGATGCATACCATAGTCTTCGTTTTACAGGCATTGTCCTTAATTCCAGATTATCTGTTGTTCCAATATGAACACTTGCTACATATTGTGAAGTCAGCAAATCACAGTTTTTGTTTTTCATACCATCATATTCTTGCAGATGGTTTATAAGCATTCTTTGTGGTGTGGTGGCAGTCAAATCCTTGTCTAATGCTTTTCTAAGCAATCCCTAATACACAGTGTTAGTCTTCTCTGCACTCTAACCTGGTGATCTGTATTTTGGTATATGGTGTCTTCCTGCTCATTCTCCAAGATATTTTTCCTTCCCTTGCCCTCTCCTTTTTTTCGCTCTCCTTTTTGGTGACAGGAACTATCCGCAAAGCTCAGAATCTTCTCAAACAGTACTCACAGCACGGTCTTGATGGGAAAAAGGGAGGGGCCAACCTTGGAGTCCTTGAAGGTAATTGCTTGATTCTTTATTGCTGATTGGGGTTTCGGGGATGTGACTTGCTGAATCTGAGATCAGAATTTTGTGGTGGGACTTTAAAACCAGGCTACACTCTTCTGACAATGTTAATTTGCAGACAGGAAGTTGCACTTCTGTTTTCAAGAAAGATGCTCAATAAAATTCAGTTAGATTTAAAGCTGAACTCCTGACAGCTGTATAAAAACGCCAAACACTGGTGTCTTGTATTCATTAAAGTCATACTAAACTCGGGTTGTAAAAATATTTCCAGTATGTATTCTTAACTAAAAAACGTTCTTTATATTTCTCTCAGCCATCTTCAAATCTACAAATTCATTTTTCCCCCACTGTATTCCCACTGTATTTAGGATCATAGCCCCCCACTCTTGCTTGCTCTCAAGATTGATTAGGGACTATGGGATTTTTAGAGTGCATAGAGCATAATATAATATATATTACAGGTCCATTAAGTAGTAGATGTGTATGGGTTATTTTTGGAGAGTAAGAATATTGTTTAATGGCACTGTAAAGATAATTAAGTGTATTTTCAAATGTAGCAATTATGAGACCAGCACAGTGAGGGGAAAAAAAGTATTTGATCTCCTGCTGATTTTGTACGTTTGCCCACTAATGATCAGTCTATAATTTTAATAGTAGGTTTATTTTAACAGTGAGAGACAGAATAACAACAAAAATATCCAGAAAAATGCAATCCAAAAAAGTTATAAATTGATTTGCATTTTAATGAGTGAAATAAGTATTTGATCCCCTATCAATCAGCAAGATTTCTGGCTCCCAGGGGTCTTCTATACAGGTAACAAGTTGAGATTAGGAGCACTCTCTTAAAGGGAGTGCTCCTAATCTCAGTTTGTTACCTGTATAAAAGACACCTGTCCACAGAAGCAATCAATCAATCAGATTCCAATCTCTCCACCATGGCCAAGACCAAAGAGCTGTCCAATGATGTCAGGGACAAGATTGTAGACCTATACAAGGCTGGAATGGGCTACAAGACCATAGCCAAGCTGCTTAGTGAAAGGGTGACAACAGTTGGTGCGATTATTCGCAAATGGAAGAAACACAACATAACTGTCAATCTCCCTGGGTCTGGGGCCCCATGCAAGATCTCACCTCATGGAGTTTCAATGATCATGGGAGCGGTGAGGAATCAGCCCAGAACTACACGGGAGAATCTTGTCCGTGATCTCAAGGCAGCTGGGACCATAGTCATCATGAAAAAAATGGTAACACACTACACCGTGAAGGACTGAAATCCTGCAGCGCCTGCAAGGTCCCCCTGCTCAAGAAAGCACATGTACAGGCCCATCAGATGTTTGCTAATGAACATCTGAATGATTCAGAGGAGAACTGGGTGAAAGTGTTGTGGTCAGATGAGCCCAAAATCGAGCTCTTTGGCAACTCGCCGTGTTTGGAGTAAGACGAATGCTGTCTTCAAATCATGGGTGAGAACCTCCTTCCCTCAGCCAGGGCATTGAAAATGGGTCGTGGGTGAGTAATCCAGCATGACAATGACCCAAAACACACAGCCAAGGCAACAAAGCAGTGGCTCAAGAAGAAGCACCTTAAGGTCTCCAGACCTTAATCCCATAGAGAATATGTGGAGAGAGCTGAAGATTCGAGTTACCAAACATCAGCCTCGAAACCTTAATGACTTGGAGAGGATCTGCAAAGAGGAGCGGGACAAAATTCCCCCTGAGATGTGTGCAAACCTGGTGGCCATCTACAAGAAACGTGATTGTAAACAAGGGTTTTGCCACCAAGTACTAAGTCATGTTTTATGAAGGGGTCACATACTTATTTCACTCATTAAATTGCAATAACTTTTTTGAAGTGCGTTTTTCTGGATCTTTTTGTTCTTATTCAGTCTCTCACTGTTAAAATAAACCTACCATAAAAATTATAGACTGATCAGCAGGGGATGAAATACTTTTTACCCTCACTGTACCTAAATTTGACTTGCTATCCACCTCTTGTAATCCCCTATACAGCAAAATTCAGAGGGAGGGAGAGCACAAGGGGACAGTCATTGTGCAGCATGCAGATGTCCTGACCAGGGATATGTCGACAGGTGGAATGGGACAGAATGATAAAATGCTGATGCTCAGTCTCTGTCCATTCACAGCCTGGGGACAGGGATGTAACCCAGCTTTACTGTTTAACTGGAGTGGAAAAAAAAAAATAAGGTCACAAGCTTGACTGTCCTATTCGGAGCGATGTACTTTGGCCATTTATTTATTTGCCGGGAATTCAGCTTTAATAGTATGACACATGTCTTCGACAGTGTGAACAATAACATAAAAAGATGTATATAAAGACAATGGGAACGCCATACAGAAGACTATAGCCTGCATGGTACTCGGTAACTTTCTGTAAAGGGACCTTTAATTACTCCCATGCCACATGTCTCCTTTTTCTTTGGACACCGGATTGCCACTCTGCGTGGCTCAGGCCTCTGTGTAGTTTACTGGATAACAGTATACCTACCCTCCACACTGATCAGGTCATGAACAAGATTCACGTAGCAGGCACCATGGAGAGGCAATGGGAGAAAAACACGCAACACCTTTAGGTGAGTACTGGTTTATCAGATTGTGGGGATACCTTGTAAATAAGCATACTACAATGTACTCTATGGTTTGGGTTTTCTTAAAGTGAACCTGACCTGGACTGAAAACTGCTGAAGTGGTAACTGCTACTACCTGTCTGCCCTTGGAGTCTAGGCTCAATCTGTACAATGTCAGTCAGGGCCTGGCATCCAGGACAGGGTTAAGCTCTACCTTCACCTGGCACTAAGCTCCCCCTTTGCCAATCTGTGCCAGATCCTCTGTGGAATGTAGAGGCTCAGGCATTTGACAGATGACAGGGGAAAGGTAGGTGTGTGCTTTGGGAGTTTGCATTCCTCTGAGGTTATTTTCTTTAATAATAATTCCTCCCTCAACTTTTTTCTTCATTCAGGTATACCCTCTGTTACGTTACCAAATGGGAGAAGGCTATAAACAACATATTATTGATACAGACTTGATACAGATATCAAGCTTAAGTTTAATCTGATTATATTTTTCTATGGTTCCTGAGGCCTGGAAGGAGGGAGACTGCAGTCCTACAGTGGGTCATAGCCCGATGGTTGATGGCTGATGGCTGAACACAGATAGTGTTTTAGTGAAAATGAAATCCAGAACCCAGGACTGTGAGACAAGTGTCCTAACCCCTTTGCCACCATGATGCTCCACCTGACTACAGAACTTATGGTGGAAATTAAATCCAGAGCCCTAGTACCTCCACACAAAGTGTCAACTTCCTTACCACCATGATGCTCTGCCATGTTACAATGTAGACATAATCTAGGGCATCCTTTCTCAACCTTTTTTACATGGAGCAATCTTTTAAGTAGCGTTTCCTGTCTCAGAGAACCCCATTTTAATATTGCTAAATGTACAACTCAGTGTACTTTAAAGTGATGATCACCGGGAAGAATGCTCCTAACAATTTTGGTCATTATGAAGATTTTCTCTTTGCAGATAGCTAAAATTATAATTTTTGTCAGTGGTTACTTAAAGCGGAGCTCCACCCAAAAGGGGAATTTCCACTTCAAGGACTTGTTTCCCCACTTCTGTTTGTGAAATGGAGCTTTTGGGGAGGAGGGTGGGAGCAAGTACCTGATTTTGACAAGTACCCGCTCCGACCACCTAGGAAGCAGAAGGAACCCTCCCTCCCCCTCTTCAGTTTTCTGGGACACATGACAGGTCCCAGAAGACTGCTTAACCATTCACGATGCTCAGTGATGATCACGCATGCGCAGTGGGCACCCGGCTGTGAAGCCTTAAGCTGTCACAGCCGGGTGCCCATAGTTAAGATGTTGGAGCCGAGGAAAGAAGTGAGCCGGTGAAACTGGCTGGGGTGAGCACACTGTTGCAACGTGGGACAGGTGAGTGTGTGATTTATAAAAGTCAGCAGCTACAGTTTTTCTAGCTGCTGACGTTTATTTTTTTCACAGGAGACTGGAGCTCCTCTTTAACTGGGAGGCAGAAACTGCTAATTGCTCAAGAAGCCCCTAGCAACTTCTGGAGGAACCAAAGGGTTCAATGGAACCCTGGTTGAGAAGTGCAGATCTAGGAAGTAGATGCTCATAATGTAACCTTTTCTATGAGAATCCCTTTCTTGCTGTTGTAGGGAAGGAAGATGTACTTGATCTTGAGATTGATACTTACATGTGCTGTATCAGTGCTTTTGTGCGACTTGCACAAAGCGAATACCAACTACTTATGGACATCATTCCTGAACATCATCAAAAGAAGACTTTTGATTCTCTCATCCAGGTTGGTTGTTACTGTAGAATGACAACTGACAGTATTTCAGTTCTGTTCATCTTAGAGATAATTGAATTGATTGTGCTTTTCTTTTATATCAGGAGACCCTGGATAACCTCATGCTGGAGGGAGAAAACATTGTCTTAGCTGCAAAGAAAGCCAACTCTAGGCATGACTTTACCTCTGTTTTGAGCATCTTCCCCATATTAAGGCACCTGAAAATTCTCAAGCCAGAGTTCGACAAAGTTCTGCAGGTGGGGTCATGCTCTTTTGAAAAAATGGGCCTGTACTATTAAAATAGAACTACAGCCAAAACTTTTTAGATTGAGTGGAGAGGGATTGGAACACCTGTCCAGTTTTTATTGTCACCTATGGACCCATTAGGAAGATTTACTATATTTGTCCCAGTGATCTATGTCACCGAGAGTGAAAATGAAAGAAAAAGAGTGGAAATCTAAGGAGGAATTTCCCTCACTTTGGAGGAATTTCCTCTCCCTTACTGTTGTGGATATGAAGGGAAATCTCCACAATGGGAAATAGATGCCAAAAAAACTAAGGATTATAACCCCCAAAAAAAAAAGGGTAGTAGATGTCATTTTTTTTTTAAAATATATTTATTAAGTTTTGACAAAATACAGAGTATAAAAGCTCAGAGGTATCAAACACAAAGGTACAGCATAACGGTACTATAGACTGAGTTTTGCTAGCAAGGTGAGAGAACAGTTAGACAAAATTGAGCAGCTGTAAGGCAAGGGTATGATGCATTAGAGTTGGAAACAAACAAGATTAAGATTGAAACCATTTTTCATCAATAACCTTATGTCGTGGCAGTAGCCTTGACTAACAGAAATATTTGGTTTCCTAAGATTATAATATCTCAGAGGGCCACATTTGGGCCTATTTGACAGAAGGACGGGAGTGAGGCAAGAGGTCCAGCGTGATCTCATACTCAATGGATAGAAGCCGTAAGGCTAGTAGAGAAGATTTGAAGTTGAAAGTCGGGGATAAGGTGGTGCTGGTGGTTAAGGCAAGGAGGAGGGTGCTTGGAGAATCCCCTGGTTGGGTATAGGAGGCGGGGTTCGTGGAATGCCAGGGGGCCAGTGGGCTATGTATTTTGAGCTTTCCTAGAGTGCCTGAGAGGTCTGCCTTCAGGTACCATTCGGATAATCGAAAGGGTTCCATATAGCGTTGGATTTCCTCAGGGGAGAAGGAGGATTCTATGTATTTCCTCCATCTCGAGAAAAAGCGTTTTGAGGATTTGAAGTCCTGCGAGATGACGCCCAACCATTCAATGCGAAAGAGATTTTGAATGGTAATTTTGACTTGGGGCAGGGTAGGCGGGTCCATACTAATCCACGCCTGAGTAATGGATCTGCGAGCTGCCAGGAGACACAGGTGCACCCAAAGAGGAACTGGGGATCCCGGGGGAGGTGTGTCTGTGGGAGGTGGTGCCTGGTGACTGAATATGCAAAGCATGAGATCTTTGGGGACAGTAAATTTTAGAGTTTTGTTGATGTAGAGTATGACTTGGTCCCAAAAGGTCACTATCTTGGGGCAGTTCCAAAATCTATGTAGTAAGGTTGGCCTAGGAGCTGAGCACCAGGGGCATGTTGGGGTGGATGGGCTCTCCGGATTATGATAAAAAGGGAAGTAAGCTCTGTGGGCAATTTTGAATTGTGTTTCTCTCCACTTTTCAGAGACGGTGAGGGAGCGGATTTTCCGATATCCCGCTAGGATGTTGGCTGGGGCTTCGAGGTCATCGAGGGCCTTGGCCCAGGATTGGAAGGGTAGTAAAGAATACTTAGTGGCCTGGTGGCGCGATAGTTGGGAGTAGATTTGGGAGATCGAGTATTGTCCCGTGTTAGCTAGGGAGTCGATAAAGGAGGGTTGAAAGAGTCTGAGGGAGGAAAGGATCTCCGTATTAATATAATGTTTCAGTTGGTAGTAGGGGAAGATATGAGTTTTGGGCAGGGAATATGATTCGGCCAGTTCCGGGAACGATCTGACCGAGCCACCTTCAGGGGAACATGCTTGACTAATCAGTTTTAGTCCCTGTGATGCCCATATTGAGAATGGGGTGTTGGAGAGGGAAGGAGGGAATCTAGGGTTTCCTATAATAGGGAGGAAACGTGAGACTCCAGATGGCAAGTCTAAAATCTTCCTCACCTCCCTCCAGGCGATGACCGTGTCGCGGAAGAGAGAGTTAGACCTAATGTGACTAGGGAGCACTGAGAGTTTGGTGTGGGCCACAGCCCGGAGGGAGAAGGGGGCTACCAATGCTCTTTCTAGTTCTAAATTAGAGTATTTAGAGTTTTCAGTAAACCAGTCGAGCACTTGCCTGAGAAGGCAAGAAAGATTATAAATCCTGATGTTAGGTAGGCCTGTCCCCCCCTCCTCCTTCGGCAGATAAAGTTTGCATAGAGACACTCTAGGCTTTTTACCCTGCCAGATAAACAAACGCAGGGCGGCATGAATCTTTTGAACGTCCTTGTGTTTAAGGAGCAGAGGTAAGGTTTGGAGGGGATATAAAAGTTTTGTAAAAGAGAACATTTTATAGAGATGGCATCTGCCGAAGTGGGAGAGGGGGAGGGACGCCCAGTTCCCTAGTTCTTGTACTATCTTATTAATCACAGGACCGTAGTTCAGTGAGTAAAGCGATGAGGGTTCTCTGCCAATAGACATTCCCAAGTAGGTGATATGTTTTTTGGCTATCCAAGATCGAGATGTATGTGTCCATGATCCAGAGACCCGGGGATTTAGGGGCAAGATTTCGCTTTTTTCAAAGTTAATTCTCAGTCCTGAGCATGATCTAAAAGTTTCGAACAATTCCTGAGTATAAGAGATATCTCGGGGGGGATCAGAGGAGAAAAGAAGGATATCATCGGCAAAGAGTGCAGATCTGAGAGTAGTGTTGCCAACCGAGATACCACTAATTCCTTCGGAGGAATTCAAGATTCTAGACAAGGGCTCTAGGGCTAAATTAAAGAGAAGAGGAGAAAGGGGGCAGCCTTGGCGAGTGCCCTTGGAAAGGGGGATCTCTGGGGACATAAAATTAGGAGTGATTAAGCGAGCCGAGGGGGATGCGTACATTTTGTGGACATAATTTAAGATGGGGCCTGAAATGCCGAATGATTCCATAACCATAAAGAGCCAGGTAAAGCTTATATTATCAAAAACCTTTTCGGCATCTAATGAGAAGATGGCTAAATCCCGGTCAGGGTATCTCTTAGCATGCTCAAGGGCAAGTAGGACCTTGCGGATGTTAAGAGTAGCTGAGCGACCTTGTATAAATCCCGATTGGGCGGGGCTAATGACCGAGGGGAGTATATGGGCAAGGCGATTCGCTATAATTTTGGAAAGGATTTTGATATCTACGTTGATTAGGGAAATGTGCCTGTAAGATGAAGGTGATAGAGGGTCTTTCCCTTTCTTGCCTATTAATTTAATGTGGGCTTGGGAGCCCGTGGGGGGAAAGGGGCCACCAGTCCAGACGGAGCTGTATACCAGCTCTAGGGACTCTGTAATGAAGTCAGCTGATAGCTTATAGAACTCGGAAGAGAGACCGTCTGGGCCTGGGGCCTTTCCCGGCCCAAGTTTGCTAATAGTGGAGCCGATGTCTTGAGCTGATATGGGGACGTTAATGAAGTCTAATTGTTCCGAAGTGAGTGAAGGGAGGTTGGCCTTGTTCAAAAGAGCTGTTGCGGCTTCTGGGTCTATTGGGTCTTTGGTGTAGAGAGAGGTATAAAAGTCGGTGAGGAGAGCATTTATGTTAGAGGGGGAGTTCGTGACCGACCCGTCGGGACCTTTTAGGGCTCCTATGACCGCGGGAGGGCGTCTCCCCGAGCAAAGTCTGGCTAATAACTTCCCAGCTTTGTTCCCATTCCTATGGAAAAAGAGGGCCGAATGAGCTTGATGGATTGATTCCTGATGGCTTGACCAGAGATCAAAGTGTCGTTTGGCCTTGATCCATGCTTGCACTGTTAAAGGGTTACGTGATATTGTCAGGTCTCTGTGAGCTGCTCGCAGGGAATCACTGGCCTGTTGGTAGTTTCGGGAGGCTCTTTTCTGGTACTGAGTCGCATAGGAAATTATGCGTCCTCTTAGAAAGGCTTTGCCTGCCTCCCAGAACAGGTTTGGAGAAGATCGGTGTTCCTTATTGGTCTCACAGTATTCCGTCCAAGCAGCGCGCAGAGTTGATTTGTCTTCGTTTTTGGCCAAGAATGATGGAAATCGCCATAGTTTGGGACCAAGGGGGGCGACAAGTCCGGAAATTTGTACAGTGATCGGGGAGTGATCTGATATCACCATATTCTCTATGGATGATGATGAGATCAGAGGAAGAAGGCTTGGGGAAGCAAAGAAGTAGTCAATGCGAGACCAGGATTTATGGGGGGAGGAATAAAAAGTAAAGTCCTTATCTGCGGGGTGGGAAAGTCGCCAAGTGTCAGTGAGATGGAGAGAGTGCATGGTCTGGGCGAGTGGAGAGGGTGTGAGTGTGAGGGGGGCTCTGGAGGTTAGGGGTGAGCGGTCCTCAACCGCGTCCATCAGTGAATTTAAGTCCCCTCCCAGGAGGTGGAGGGTTTCGGGGGTTTGGAGGGCCCAGGTGGTGAGATCCTGAAAGAATGACTGGCCTGGAGAGTTGACCGCGTAAACATTAGATATAGCGATGGCCCGCTCAGCTATTGAGAGATGGACCGTCACTCTGCGGCCCTGATCATCGGTTTCGATTGAGTGGAATTTATGTTGGAGGTTTTTGTTTATAAGAATGGCCACTCCGGCCTTGCGACCCTTGGCAGGGGAGCAGTGTACAGATCCCACCCACAATTTACAAAGTCTGGGTGCGTCATTGGGGCCTAGATGTGTCTCCTGTAGCAGGGCAATATCTGCATGTAAGCGTTTAAGGTGGCGTAGTATTTGCATGCGCTTGTGTGGGGAGCGTAACCCCCTGACATTCCATGATATTACCTTTAAGTGATTCCCGGTCTCAGGGGGAGTCATGGCTGGTGTATAGGATGGAGAGTAGAGATCACGCTGGAGGTGGGAGCCCCCTTAGTCCCGTCCTTATCTGACTCGAAGGTTGCCGTCTTCTGTAGAAATGTAACGATAATAGGCATAATGATTAGAAAAAACATAAAAAAACAGAACATTTTAAAGCTGTAACAGGTAGGGTGGGGAGTGAATCCCCAAAAACCTTTTCTGGAACTTCCTTTTTTCCCCATGGAGTTCCTGTCCACAGTGCACCCGCCAATAAGGACCTCCTACAGATAGGGGTGGCAAGGCGACACACCGAGGAGGGAGGGGGGCGAGAAAAGGGCAGAAGTAGAGAGGATGGGATAGAAGGTAGCGAGGGGGTGGGTGGGGGGGCAGGGGGAGAGGGAGGGAGGGATGGGGAAGAAAGAAAGGGAAAGGGGGGGAGGGAGGGGGGAAGGGGGGGGGGGGGTACAGGGGTGGTAGTGGGGCAGAGCGAGGGAGAGAGGTGAGGGGCAGGCCGTTGTGACCCGGATAAAACAACTTTAACCTTTGAACTGAGACCACCTAGAATGCTGAGAGGTGAAAATCAGGTAAACAATAAATCAATAATAAGCCAACCAAGTAACAAGGTGACGGTGCGGGGGGCAGTTCCTGAGTCATAGTTGGCTACCAGACAGAGGGTTGAGGTGGTGGGCAAGGGAATGGGAGGCGGGTCAGGAAGGGTAACGTCGGAGGCCCAGTCAACTGGGGGTAGATGTGGCGGAGTCATCGTGGCGTATTTTGAGCCTCTAACTGTCCGAAGCGAACCCTCTTGTAGGGGGGTTTCTGAGGACTGGATTGGTTGCGTGCGGCCAAGGCCGATTTTCTGGGTGAGGGTGAGGCTGATGGGGGGTCCTGCTGGAGTTCCTGTTCCATGTCGGGAGGATGAGTGTTGGACAAGTAGTTTTCTGCATCGTACGGAGTGGAGAAAGACACCCGCTCTCCAGTGTCCGTATGTATGTGTAGGATTGCGGGGTAGGCTAGGCTGAATTTAATGCGTTGTTCGTAGAGTCGTGAGCAGATGGAAGAGAATTCCTTACGCTTGCGCATCACCTCCTGGGAGTAGTCTGCAAAAATCATTAGGGGGTTTTCATCAATTTTCAGGGAACGGTTTTTGCGGAAAGCCTGTAGTATGGCTTGCTTGTCATTGTAGTTCAGGAACCGGGCAATGACTGGTCTGGGTCTTGAACGCTGGTCTGACGGCTGTCCGATCCTGTGTGCCCTCTCGACTTTGCAGGGGGTTTTGAGGCCCAGGTGCTGGGGGATGGTTGTGGTGCAGGTGGTGAAGAGCGCTGTTTGGTTGTAGGATTCCGGTAACCCTCTAATGCGCAAATTGTTCCTTCTGGACCTATTCTCTAGGTCGTCAATCTTTTCTTGCAAGTCCCTTTGCTGAGTGGAGAGCCTGGCTATGGTTGCGGACAGGATGGCGGTGTCATCCTCCACTGTGCTAATCTGCTCCTCAGCGTGTTCCAGCCTGGCAGAATGTTGCTGAATTTCCTTATGAAGCTGTTCCAGCCCTTTCTGCACTGCTTTTTCAATAGCCTCTGTCACCATAGGAGTGAGAAGGGTGATCACTGCCTGGGCGATCCCTGCAGGAGAGGCAGGGTCGAGTGGGGGGTCAGGTGGGGGTCCTGGGAGCGTGCTTTGGTGTGGAGGGCTTTGTATTGGGACCGCTGGGCCTTGCAGAGGAGCCGCTGGAGCGGCCTGTGTCAGCGGTGCGGCCGCCATGTTGGCTGCAGCATGAGTGCTGTCTCCCTCAGGCTGAAATGGGAGCGGAGCTGTGCGGGCCGTCTGCCGTTCTACAAATCGGTCCATGACCTAGGTCTTGTGTTCCCCTGAGTGTAGGAGGGTGTAGGCGGGGGGGTACCTCGGTGTGTGCAGGCTTTCAAGCTGTTTTATGGAGGAACCGGCGGGAGCTCTTCACCGCTACCTCCTCCCCATGCGGGCGCCGGAACCGGAAGTGGGTAGTAGATGTCATTAATGTAAGAATTCTCCACATCACTTGTCCTGTTGAAAAATTATAGATTTCCTTTGACATTCTGTCCAATGGGACGGGACAGATGTACAGTATGACAGCAATAAAATACACAAGTTTTGTCAAAATATTAAAAACAGCAGTAACAGTCACACCCATCATTAAAAGTTTCCACACATAATCCTGTTGCAGAGAAGGGAGCATGTGTCTGACTAGATATGTAAAGCTGGTCATTGACAGATCAAAATTCAGCTGATTCAGCAGGAACCAGTCGAATTTCGCTTGCAGCAGCTGATCAGTGTATTCCGACAATGCCAGGAACGCTGTCAGAATACTATGTCCTGATGGGGGGAACTACCTGTTTACAGCCAGATTTACGGAGTACTGATTGATATGTGCATTGGGTCTAACTTTGGTGCTCACTGACTATTGGACTGCACAGTCTCATTTAGACACCCTGCCCTACCACTGCAAGAGGAAAGTGGAAATAAAACAATGCAAATAAAAGAGGTTGTGAGTGCAATGTCCGATTTGACTATTTCTATGTTTTTTAGTTGGGCTGTAATGTGATGTGGAGTTCTAAATAAATGTACATAAATTATACTATAAACTGCTATTTACTTTTGATTCCTAAACATACATTTTATATATTCATGTTTCTTTTTACTGTTTAAGGGTACTGCTGCTAGCACCAAGAACAAACTTCCAAATCTTATAAACTCTATAGAGACAACAGGAGCCAAAGCTTTGGAAGATTTCGCGGACAGTATTAAGGTAAGATTGGGTATGGTTCCATGTGAGTAAAAACTGTTGATTCAGGATAAGCCTTTCAGTTTATTACCCATAAACCACCAGTTTCTGCTAAGGCTTCATGCACACTGCACGTTTAACCCTGTTGCATTTGGCTTTGGTGTTTAGCTGCGGCTGGAGGTCACAAGCACCATCCAACCCTATCCAGTCACAGCAACTGTCAGACTCTTATAGAGTTGGACAGGCTGCTGGCAGTGGGGCTGGACAGTGCACTTGTGCCCTCCAACCACAGCTAAATACCAGAGCCTCATGCACAAGGGCTAAACACCCAGTGTGCATGAGGCATAATATTTTAAAGAGGTATTTCACATCCTAGCTGTAAGTTTAAGTAAAAAATTGTGTGCATTTCCCTTTCTGCTAACTAACATACCAGGTGAAGGCATTTGAGCATTTGACGTTTTTAAAGTCAGAATACATTGCACTGGAAAACATGCAAGCAGCTTTGAACTGCTAAGTGACTCATTGCAAACAGGTGAATGGTTGGTGGAGGCATTCGCTAGTAACCAGCAAAATGTCTGTTCAAGGAATGGTCACTTTTTAGATGAAAGTGAAAAACCTCTTTAATATTTAGGGTGAAAGTGGACTAGGACACCCTGTATATAAATATGTATTTAGTCCTGGACCTGACCTGAAGTTCCTATTGATTACCCTCCCTTGCTGCTCCTGCTGCTGTGCTGTCAGTGTATTAGACAGTGTCATTGGGACAGTAATTGAGTACAGCACAGTTAAAAAAAAACGGACTGGAGTCCACTGGAGGAACTTTACCTTGTAGGATCCATGGCATAAGTCTGCAGGCACACATCTAATGTCTAGATTGGGCTGTATGTTCACACCACCGAAAACTAATGTCAGCCTGGAAAGCAGCACTACCAAGAGATGAAGATGTGGTCTTGGAGGTACAAGTGGCTTAAAACCTAATTTTCTACCCACAGAATGATCCTGATAAGGAGAATAGCATGTCCAAAGATGGTACGGTGCACGAATTGACCAGTAATGTAAGTATCCTCTGTGATTTGCAATAGATACTTTTGCCAGTTAACCATGCTGTGTGCCCTTGTACAACTATGCTTATAATTGTTTATTTCAATATAACTGATGGCCTGGCTGCTTCTTGCTTTCCATTGGCATGTTTGTGCTTTTTTAAAACTGCAATGATCCAGCAATTGTGTTTTTCACACAGGCCATCCTTTTCCTACAACAGTTGCTTGAGTTCCAGGAGACAGCAGGAGCTATGCTGGCCTCACAAGGTAATCTATTACTTCTATCCTTTATATATGCAACTTCCCAGAATTCCACCATCAATTCCACACATGGATGTTCATCTTGGTGCGAGACTATTTCCCAAACAGATGTCTTCTTTTGTGCGTTATATGTTTTCTTGTCACATTTTTAATGTAATTAATTATAACTGAATCCCGGTACTACAGTTATATTTTACCATACCCTGTCTTGTTATGGTATGCACCATTTAAAGAATTTGTATAGGCATAACTCAAATTTACCCCCAAAACGACTCTTTCATCTTCTAAAGTATATCCCAGCTATATGTTTGTCTTTTATTTAGTTCCTGTAGAAAGAAATGGCTTTTATCACTCCGTATAATGCCATCACCTAGCTTGTAAAATTTTAGCAGGGGCCACTTCTGAGAGAAGGGATTCGTAGGGTGCCCAAGGTCAGTTCCTATTGATGTGGACATGCCCCCTAGAACTACATCTCCCAAGAGCTATATTCCTACACACAGTGTGTGGGCAGGCTCATAGGAGTCAAGGTAGCAGCATTGTTTTGCTCGGTAAGATGTCAATGTATGCATGTGGAAAGGGACAGAGAGAGGTCGGGAGGGGGGGATAGGGGGAGCTCTATAGTCCAGCAGATAAAATACAGGCAAGGCTGACAACACTGCTTGGGATTTCTCTGCACCATTTAAGACTGCTGCACAAATTTAGCAGCTTATTCGATTTCTGGCAGTTCCTCCAGGTATTTTTCTGTAATTACAACATTTTTAACCACTTTAGCCCAGGAAGGATTTCACACTTTAGGACCAGAGCACTTTTTTGCGATTCGGCACTGCGACAATTGCGCGGTCGTGCGACGTTGTACCAAAACGAAACTTGTGTCCTTTTTTTCCCACAAATAGAGCTTTCTTTTGGTGGTATTTGATCACCTCTGCATTATTTCTGATCGCTGCTATAAACAAAAGAAGATCGACAATTTTGAAAAAAAAAAACAATTTTTCTTACTTTTTGCTAACATGCAAATCCAAAAAAAAAATATAAAAATTTTTGGCTTTGGCTGATTTATATTCTTCCTCATATTCTTGGTAAAAAAAAAATCGCAATCGGCGTCTATTGATTGGTTTGAGCAAAAGTTGCAGTGTTTACGAATGATGAGAATTCATTTCTGGGGTTTTTATTTTTTACTAGTAATGGCGGCGATCTGCGATTTTTAGCAGTACTGCGATGTTGCGGTGGACATGTCAGACATTTTTTACACTTTTTTGGGACCATTGGCATTTATACAACGATCAGTGCTATGAAAATGCATTGATTACTGTGTAAATGCCATTGGCAGTGAAGGAGTTAACCTGGAGGGGGCGCTCTAAGGGTTAACTGTGTTCCCTCAGTGTGTTCTAACTGTATAGGGGCTCGGCTGGCAGGGTGAGGGGAGTGATCATGGCTCCCATATACAGGAAGCCTGTGATCACAGCCCTTCCCCCTCTGTCAGAACAGAGATCTGCGTTTACATACACAGACCTCCGTTCTGTCGCGAATAGCCGGCGGCGATCGAGTCCACCCTACCCGCTCTCTGGCCCCCCTGGAACACAGTGAGCGTGCGAGCCACACTGCGGCGGGCGGGCGGCAAGTGGTTAAAGGAATAAAGAATGGGAAAATATGTATGACAACATTGCACTCTAAGTTTAAATTTAAAATTTGCATTAAGCTTTGACCCCATAGAGCCGGCCTCCGATATACAGTATCTCACAAAAGTGAGTACACCCCTCACATTTTTGTAAGTATTTTATTATATCTTTTCATGTGACAACACTGAAGAAATGACACTTTGCTACAATGTAAAGTAGTGAGTGTACTGCTTGTATAACGGTGTAAATTTGCTGTCCCCTCAAAATAACTCAACACATAGCCATTAATGTCTAAACTGCTGGCAACAAAAATGAGTACACCCCTAAGTGAAAAATGTCCAAATTGGGCCCAATTAGCCGCTTTCCCTCCCCAGTGTCATGTGACTCGTTAGTGTTGCAAGGTCTCAGGTGTGAATGGGGAGTAGGTGTATTCAATTTGGTGTTATTGCTCTCACTCTCTCATTCTGGTCACTGGAAGTTCAACATGGCACCTCATGGCAAACAACTCTGAGGATCTGAAAAAAAGAATTGTTGCTCTACATAAAGATGGGCTAGGCTATAAGAAGATTGCAAAGACCCTAAAACTGAGCTGCAGCACGGTGGCCAAGACCATACAGCGGTTCAACAGGACAGGTTCCACTCAGAACAGGCCTCGCCATGGTCGACCAAAGAAGTTGAGTGCACGTGCTCAGCATCATATCCAGAGGTTGTATTTGGAAAATAGACATATGAGTGCTGCAGCATTGCTGCAGAGGTTGAAGGGGTGGGGGGTCAGCCTGTCAGTGCTCAGACCATATGCCGCACACTGCATCAAATTGGTCTGCATGGCTGTCGTCCCAGAAGGAAAACTCTTCTAAAGATGATGTAAATCGGAGACTGGGCTGCAGGGCAGTATTCCAACAAACACACCTCCAAGACAACCACTGCCTTGCTAAAGAAGTAGGGTAAAGATGATGGATGGGCCAAGCATGTCTCCATACTCCAGTGGTAACCTGTGAAGCTCTGGTGAACTCCATGCCCAAGAGGGTTAAGACCGTGCTGGAAAATAATGGTGGCCACACAAAATATTGACACTTTGGGCCCAGTTTGGACATTTTCACTTAGGGATGTACTCACTTTTGTTGTCAGCAGCTTAGACATTAATGGTTGTGTGTTGAGTTATTTTTAGGGGATAGCAAATTTACACTGTTATACAAGCTGTACACTCACTACTTTACATTGTAGCAAAGTGTCATTTCTTCAGTGTTGTCACATGAAAAGGTAGAATAAAATATTTACAAAAATGTGAGGGGCATACTCACTTTTGTGAGATACTGTAGGTGCATATTGCTTTAAATCGTCCATTACTGTTGTATTCTTTTATTGCTTTTTTTGTATCCCTCTTAGCCTTCTTTTTTTGTGTCCAGATACACTGGTGTAATACAGGAAAATTAAATGATCTATTTTAAAGTATAAAGTAGAAGCATTGCATATTTTTTGTGCCAGTAAGGCAGCATGTCAAAGTGATAGGCCAATTGGAATGTGTGGGAGGGGGAAGGAGCAGGAAAGCTTTGACACTACCAGGGAGTGCTGAGGTTTGGTCAGCCAAAACAGCCTAGCATTCAGTTGTAACAACGGGGTTTAGAAGCTTGTGCAGTTATGTTTTGGCACCTAGGGGTGCCTTACCATAGTACTTGACAGCCTTTCTGAACACGACATGGGTCAGATGCACTTGTACCCAGACTATGGACGTTAAAGTAATGCTAAATGCTCAGATTTTTTTAATTATTACATTTATGGCACCCTAGTAAACATTTCTGTGTACATAGGCAGCTCAGAATACCCCTGTACAATCACTTTCTGAGCTAACTGTTCACTGCTTCCAGCTCTAGATCTCAGAATGCCACTTCTCTGAACTTCTGGGCAGGGGGACACGTTCTGAGCATCTTTTATGGACTGTTCTAAAGGAACAGTGGAGGAGGAAGAGGAAGCAGAAGAGTGGCTTGCTGTCTTTCCATAGAAGCATGCAGCGCCTAAAGGTGCGAGCCAGAAGCATGAACGCATAGATGGCTCAGAAGGGCCCTCCAAGGGGTGGCCAGTGCTCGGGGAACCATATGATACAGGTAGAACAGAAAAGTAATAGAAAACAAGCTTAGATTTTAGTGCCTCTGTTGTGAACGTTAAAGACAAATTCCTCCCAATGCCTATAGTTACAGAGTTGAAAAGGGCTTGTCCAAGTGCATTTATTGCTTATTTGGAGTCTGTAAATACTTTAGTTTTTATAGTCTGGGTACAGGTACACCTTAAGGAATTCCCAAATGAAGATCGGTCTGTTAGGACTACCCTAGGGCCCAGTAGCAAGCAAATCTGTGGCAGTTCTTAAACGTTATTATAAGTGTCTGTCCTGTCTTATCATCATTTCTGTTTTTGTTCTTTTAAGTTTTTATTTTGTAATCACTTTCTACTACATTTCTGGTGCTTTCTTCCGCTCACTTCCCTCTGAAGTCTACTGACTTTATCTACTTTTGTAATTTTTGCTTTGTATCTTTAATATTCTTCTTTAACTGAAGTAAACTGATATTCTGTTCCTCCTCTTGTTGTTTTGGCCCTTTGTCTCCCTCCTGCTCCTCTTTCTTTTCTTGCTCTCTTACACTGCCAATAGTTCTTGGGGACACTTACAATATTCCTATTGATCCCAGAGGTAAGCAGCGTAATACTTCTAGGTGTTCCCCTTATCATAGTTTTCAATGTGTGTTTAGTTGCAGCATGATACTCCCATCTCATCACAAAGTCAAGTACCTTTCATCAGCATAAAATATAATTTCCATTTTTTAAAACCAGTGTCTCTGCTTTTATACCAGTGTCTTATTTTTCATAACTGCACCCATGAAGTATGGCTTCAAATGAGCACAATATACCATCTAGGAATAAATGCAACCTGCTCTGGTTTCAGTTACAATTGCTTTTAGATCATGTACACATTTTCCAAATGCAGCTTTCCACTTTTCTGCCATTGGTAAAATAAACTGTGCTTTATTTAATTCAAGACATTGTATTAAGAATGTGCAGCACTAAATATTCCCTCTTAGAATTGACACGGTGCTTGCAGAGGAGGAAGGTCTGGGGATAGTCAATGCAATTCAGTATCTACCCAGAGCCATATCAGATCACACCCCCATGATGCTGGATCTTAATCTAGGGCCTAAGCCTGGGATACGTCATTGGTGGACGGAGGCTAGCTGGCTCCAGGAGGAGTACATTAAGATAAAGTGCACTCAGGAGATTGGTAACTACTGGGTGGAGAATGGGGCTATAGGTTCAGACCTCCTTCAGTGGGAAGCTCTTAAGGCCACTATGAGGAGGGTTTATATGACAGAGGTGATGGGATTCAAAGGACAATTGTCATCCTCTGTGAGGGTCAAAGAGTCTGAAGTGTCATTGGCTGAGGCGGAGTACATTCGAGACCCTACCTGGGACAGATTATGGACATTGCAGGAGAGCACTCGTGACTACCGTTTACTTTTGACTGACCAGACCACCAAGCATAGGCTAGCACAGAGAAGACGTGTCTTCGAGTTTGGGGATAAGAATAGTCGATTGTTGGCTTTCTTGGCCAAACCTGAATATACTCCTATATTAATACAAAGGGTCTTTGATGAGAGTAATACAGACATTACGGACTCGGTAGATATCTTGAGAGAATTCGAGAAATTTTATAGGCAACTTTATATGTCATGTGCCTCGAGGGCGAAAGCTGACCTGATGACCTATTTAGCAAATATTGACTTCCCTACATTGACGAAAGAGGATAGTGACTTTCTGGACAAGGACCTTACTGTGGAGGAGGTCGAAGGGGCGATTTCTTCCTTTTCTCCTGGTCAAATCTCCTGGTCTTGATGGCTTCCCCTCGGATGGTACAGCACATTTAGAGAGAGTATGGCACCCCGCGTGTTGAAGGTATTTAATTTGGCGAGATCGGACGGTCGACTACCTCCCTCTATGAGAGAAGCTTTGGTGGTACTGATCCCCAAGGGGGGGGGGATCCTAGGGAGTGTGAGAC
>BLSH010274184.1:104052-130670 GCA_018402905.1 Glandirana rugosa
GAGTTTGGGGATAAGAATAGTCGATTGTTGGCTTTCTTGGCCAAACCTGAATATACTCCTATATTAATACAAAGGGTCTTTGATGAGAGTAATACAGACATTACGGACTCGGTAGATATCTTGAGAGAATTCGAGAAATTTTATAGGCAACTTTATATGTCATGTGCCTCGAGGGCGAAAGCTGACCTGATGACCTATTTAGCAAATATTGACTTCCCTACATTGACGAAAGAGGATAGTGACTTTCTGGACAAGGACCTTACTGTGGAGGAGGTCGAAGGGGCGATTTCTTCCTTTTCTCCTGGTCAAATCTCCTGGTCTTGATGGCTTCCCCTCGGATGGTACAGCACATTTAGAGAGAGTATGGCACCCCGCGTGTTGAAGGTATTTAATTTGGCGAGATCGGACGGTCGACTACCTCCCTCTATGAGAGAAGCTTTGGTGGTACTGATCCCCAAGGGGGGGGGGGGGGATCCTAGGGAGTGTGAGACTTAGGGTGAATGGTATTGTCTCAGAGCCTTTATCTATCTTCAGGGGCACATGGCAGGGGTGCCCATTGTCGCCCCTGCTCTTTGCTCTGGCCATCGAACCTCTCGCGGCTAGGCTCAGGTCAAGTGATACCTTCTCTGGGCTATGGGTGGGAGGTGTGAAGGAGCGTGTGTCACTGTATGCAGACAATATGCTGCTATATTTGCAGGATCCAGGACCTTCACTGGTGGCGGCGGTCAAACTGATCCGAGAGTTCGGAGATTACTCTGGATTGCGGATTAATTAGACCAAATCCTCCTTACTACCGGTTGATGATGTGACAATCCCTGCAGATTGTCCTATACCGGTCTCGGGGTCCTTTAAATACTTGGGGATTGTAGTACAGCTCCCTATATCTAGGTTTGTGGAGGATAATTTGGGACCGATCCTGGCGTGTTTCTGGAGAGGGTGCAGAGGTGGCGAACCCTTCCATTGATGGTGATGGGACGCATACATCTATTTAAAATGATTTTCCTCCCTAAATTTCTGTACCTTCTCTCAAACTCACCAGCCTTCATACCAAAGAAACTGTTCAGGACCGGACCATAGATTCAGCCCTGGTGGGTTTTCTGTGGGTACCCCATCCCCCTAGGGTGTCCTTAGCGGTATTAAAGTTGCCTGTGGCTAAAGGAGGTCTTGCTCTCCCGGACCTGTGCTCGTATTACTTTGCCTCCCAGCTGTTTTTTCTACACTGGCGTTTCTTTCCCCAGACCCCTAATGCCCCTACATGCCACTGGAAACGGTGATTGCCACTTCGCAAGAACCGCTTCTGAATATGCTGTACCTTGGGGAAGTCCCGGGTAGAGGGGTGGGATCTGTGATGGAGCTCCCAGGGAAAATATTTTGTATCTGCGCGCAATTGACGCAGGATACTTCCTTGAGTTTATCCCCTAATAATCCGCTCTGGTGTAATCAAACCCTGGTAGAACTATGCAAGATTGATGATGGACAGGCCTGGGCCCACTTTGGGGTAAAATACCTTCATCACATTTTCCAGGAGGGGGGACTTCGAACTTTTAGGCAGCTTAGGGACCTTTTTGGAGTGCCGGGGACTTTGAGCTTTAGGTACCCTCAGCTGAAGCATGTGGTGCGGGCACAGTTTGGGAGGTGGGAAGTTGAAATAAAGAACACTGCCCTGGAGTCCACAGTTCTCATTCCTGATCCAGTTAGGCAGATCTCAACATATTATTTAGCAGTGAGAGCATATGAATCGAAGGTGATGACTAAGGCAAGATCCCGATGGGTTGCTCTGGCGCCAGAGTTGAGGGAGGAGATGTGGCAGGAGTTATTGGACACTTACCTCCCTACAGTAATCTCCTCTCGAGATAAGATGATCCAGCTTAGATATCTCCACCAAATGTATTATACTCCGATCCGACTGTTCTGAATGCATAAAAGGAACTCCCCTGTTTGTCACAAGTGCGTTAAAAGCGGAGGGAAATTTCCTGCATATGATATGGGACTGTAATAGAATACGGCCCCTGTGGTCCATGGTAACTGCTTTTATTGCTGATAAATTTGATCTCCCTAACATATGCTCCCCCCTGCGCTGTCTGTTTGGCATTTTTGACCAGGAGGACTTTTCCTCAGGTTGTTATATTTTTAGAAGCTTGTAGCCAGGAGATGGATATATACGGAATACTTGATGTTACGGATGTGGATAGCAGTGATGAATGCAGACATCCCTCTTTATCGGATGACATATGAGGCTAGGAGAGCACCAAAAAAGTTTAGGAAGGTATGGTTTAGATGGGTGGACTCGGAAGATACATAGGAAGCGGAAGAGGGACATGGGGGTAAGTGGGGAATAAGGGAGACACGGGGGAGTCAGTTGACCAATTACTAAGGGAATAGTCTTCGGATCTCGGGAAAGGGAGGAAGAGATTCTATATATTTAATATGGAATAAGTTATTACTAGGTGCCCAATGCTCTTTAGTTTTTTCCTTTAGTGTTTGTTTTTACTTTTGTTTCTGAGTATCACTCCATATATATGGCTGGGTAGGATATCTGGGGAGGCAGGGTGGCTCTCCACCGCTCAAAGGTTGAGGAATATGGGTGAAGGTGGGTGAAGGTGGGGGGGTTTACACTAACCTCCAGTGGGGTGTTGTGATCTGCAAATTTACAGATAGTTTTGTATATAATCTGTTGGATATGATAGCAGATTGTACTGTCCAAATGACTATATATATGTTTTTTATTGAGTGCAGTTTACACTAATGATGTTTGTGATACAGGGTCTTTTCAACAAACTTGATAAATAAAAATATTTAAAAAAGAAAAAAAAAATTCCTTCTTCTTGACCACATCTGAGTATGTTGGTTTGGAGATCCAAGATGTGAAGTGTATTGACTGGTTCATCTCCCAATACTATAAAATCCATTATTTATGCAAAGTAGCCTGTGCTTGTTCTAGAAACAGTCAAGTTTGGGAATATTACAAACAATGCCAAAGAAGTGTGGGTAGTATATGCAATAGAAGAAAGGTGTGACAGTGACAGGACAAGGTCATCCAGTGACCAGGCGAAGATCCAAAGCTGCACCCCCACCCCTTGTCAGAGCTGAGTGGTAGCTCAGGGGGAGAGCCTGTGTAAAGAGACAATGGGGGAGTTTTACTAAAACTGGTGCACCCAGAATCTGGTGCATCTGTGCATAGTAACCAATCTGCTTCTAACTTCAGCTTTTTCAATTAAGCTTTGACAATAAAACCTAGAAGCTTATTGGCTACTGTGCACAGCGACCCCAGATTTTGTGTGCACCAGTTTTAGTAAATCTTCCTCAATGTAGGCAGCGGAATGCCTAAGGGTGGGTGCTTCAGAAAAATTAAAGACCTTTTTGGCTTCTTTTCTATAGGCTGTTATTTGTATGTCTTTAGAGTACATTATGTCTGTTGTAGAGACAGTAATTTTCACTGCAGAGGAACTGGTGTAAATGGCTCAGTGTTCTCTGTGACTCACTGTAGATTACACCAGTACTATATACATTAAAGTGCATCTCTAGCTCAAACTTTTTTTTTTTAGCTTTGGATAAAGTGGAGAAGGGTTAGACTTGTGAGTTTTTGTATCTCTGTCTGTATCCCCACTGGGGAGCTATACCCCTCTCTTTGTACTGGTGACCTTTGTTTGAAAGTTTTAGCTTTGCCCCCAGAACAGGAGGTGAGGATAAATATATAAACAGGGACACCTTTTCCAGTGTCAGCTATCTAAAGGGGGAATTCCCGTCACTTTGGCCAGTTTCCTCTAACTTCCTTTTGCATCTCTGGGACAAGAAGTATAGACAAATTTCCTTAATGGTACACAGGCTGCAAAAAACAAAGAAAAACAAACAAACCTGGCTGGTATTTTTAACCTTCTCTACTTTATCTCAAATGTAAAAATAAATAAATAGAGGGACACAGGAATTCAGAAATTGTTGGGTTATATTGCTCTACTGCCACCTACAGGAGGTTGGGACACTGGGAAAGAAAAAAAGTTGTAAACCAGCACCCATGTGATTCCTCCTTTGCCCAACATGTCTCAGTTTTTGCTAGTTTCCCAGAAGGTTCGACACCTTTTCTTCAACTCTGCTAAGAAAAATATAACTAATTTCATTGCTAGTGTTCTGTTTTCAGATTTTTTACTTGATGTCTTGAATCAAGATCCTTGTGGTACCACTGGTATTTTTTTCTCTGCGACTTTTTAATTAAGATTCCAACATCGCTGCTTGTGCTTGTCTGTATTCTGACCTGAAATGTGTATATTTAAACCTGTGCTTAGTGCACTCCTACAATATGGTATAAATCAGAACAGCTGCACTCCCTTGATATTAAAGCTGAACCCCAGCTTTTGATACACTCTAGTTTGTTTGGGCTGATTGACTGAGTCAGAGGTTATGACATCATGAGCCCGCCTCTCTGACTCAACCTTCAGAGGAAGCTTTTTATTCATTGCTAGAATACATCACTTTTTCTGAATGGCTGAGCGCTAATCAGATAGACTTTAATGTGTTCTGGGTATGAGACAGGAAATCTTGGCTCGAACCCGGAACACAGTGCGTTATGCTTTATGTAGCCTTAGCTATATACAGTTTATACCGCACATCCAGCGGTCTCACATGTTCGTAAGGGACATAAGTTTGTTTGGGTCAGCTTGGCCCAAACAAACTATGTAAAGTGTATCAAAATGGCTGGATACACCTGGTCTGGCATGGTTCCAGCTGGTCAGAGAAAGACTAAGCAGAGGAGTTTCCTGCCTTAGTGTAAGGCTCCGTTCACATCTTGGCGTTCCAAATCACGATTCTGCCCGATCACGGTAAATTGCGGGACACCTGTGCGTTTTCTGTCACTTTCAATAGCACCCAAATGTGGTGCGATTTTCCCGCGAGTAATCAGGCGACAATCGCAGTAAAATTGCGCAAACAGAATCGAGGGATGCCTGTCACCCAAAAGAAGTGCAAGAGCTTCTTTTGGGCGATAGGCGTCCCGCGATTCTGTTTGCGTGATTATACCACGATTGTCGCCCGATGCGCCAATATGGGAACCGGAGCCTAAAGGTTCCTTATATCCATTCTTGCATGTTATATTTTCAGTTATATGTTTATATCACATTGGGCTCGGTAACCGGCTTTATAATTGCCCTAGATCAGCACACACCACCTTCAGTATTATAGGATATAGATCCCAAGAATATCCTCCACTGGGTCCCCTTCTCACAGTCCATAGATTTGTACTACATTTATTACACTTAGACATGCCGAAACTTCAAGTTTAACACACTGCGGTTATAAGCATGTGATTTTTATTCTCCTTTCTTCTTTTTCTGTCAAAACTTTTGATTATTTTTTTTAATTATAAGTTTTTGGGTGGCACGTACCTTGTAGTAGAGCCTGACTTAGGAGGTAGGAGGAGACCACTCATACAGCTCTGGAGCCCCTGGAGTGGAGACAGTAGCCCTAAGAACGCCGTGGAGTAGAAGTGCCTTTGTAGTTGTTGCAGCAGTAGAGGAGTGGTGATGCCCTCCTGGTGCGTGATGTAGAATAGGTACTGGCTGCTGAAGCTGGTTAGTCCAGGCACTGGATGGGTAGATAAGAGGCAGGCTGAGACAGGTTGAGCAGGCCGGGTCAGTTGCAGGCAGACAGGTATATCAGAGGACAGGCAAAGAGAATGGTCAGTGGACAGACTGAGGTCGGCAATAGGTAGCAAGTTAGGGGGTCCATAAACAGACTCATGGCAGGCCAAGGTCAGGGACGGATAGTCATACGGAGCCGGGTCAGATGCAAGTACAAACAGGATACAGAGAAAATACACACTAAAGCTGCAGATCAAACAGCAGAGTCTGTGTGCTGCTGAGATGTTTAAATAAGTCAGCCTGGTGCCAATTACTGAAATTACTCTGCACAACATTAACCTTTAGGTACCCCCTTCACTTCATACTCCTCACTGCCGTCAATTAAGATGGGTTCTGGTGGTCTGGACCCCCGGTCAGGGAAGGGATCCGTTACTGCAGGTTTTATTAGAGCCACATAAAAACCGGGGTGGATCCTCAGCGAGTCAGGTAGGGAGAGTTGGTATGCCACCTTGCTTATTTTTTTCTCTACCCGGAACGGTCCATTAAACTTAGGTGCAAGTTTTTTGGAGGGGCAGGTTAGCCGAAGGTTAGCAGTGGAGAGCCAAACCCAGTCGCCCGGCTGCAGATGCAATTCCCCTCTTCTTCTCCTGTCAAAGATAGCCTTATTATCTGCCTGTGCCTTGGCCATTGCTTCCTGAAGGATCTTGTTATGGTTAAGAAAGTCTACTGGGTTTTGGACCATGGGTACAGTGGATTCTGGGAGGAGGCTGGGTAAAAATAATGGGTGAAACCCATAGTTGGCAAAAAAAGGGGACTGTCCTGTAGTTGAGTGGCAGGCGTTATATGCAAACTCTGCCATGGGTAGTAATGATACCCAATCATCCTGAGTGAAGGAAGTAAAGCATCGAATGTACTGCTCATGTGTCTGGTTTGTGCATTCAGTCTGCCTGTTCGTTTGGGGGTGGTAAGCCGAGGATAAGGCTACTTCAATCTTCAGCCTTTCACATAAGGCCTTCCAGAAGCGGGAAGTGAATTGCACACCTCTGTCTGACACAATGTTAGCGGGCACTCCGTGCAAACTTACGACCTCCCTGATAAACACCCGAGCCGTTTCTGTAGCGGAAGGGGTTTTCTTTAGCGGCAGAAAATGGGCCATTTTTGACAGCCAGACGACCACCACAGAAATTGCTGTGCATCCTTCAGATGGTGGAAGTTCTATGATGAAATTCATTGAGATCATCCGGCAGGGTCTATCTGGAATGGGCACTGGTTTTAACAGGCCCCAGGCTCTGCTCCTTGTTGTCTTACTCTGAATACAGATGGGGCAGGTGTTCACGTATCTTTGCAGAAGTTCTCCAGACCGGGCCACCAGAAGGTACGCCAAAGTGGCCGGCTAACGGGTGGTTGTGTAGGGATTTCAGGACCTGTATACGTAGGGCTTCAGGGACAAAGACTCGGTTCCTGTTCCATAGTAACCTATCTCTGGGTGTCAGCATTACTCCCATGGGTTTGCTAGCACCCGCGGAGGCCTGTTTGATTCGGGGAAAAAGGTTAGTTTATAGTAGCAAGATGCTTCCTGCCGGCAAGATGACATTGGGGACAGATGGATCCTTAGGGTCATCATACATCCGGGACAGTGCGTCCGGTTTAACATTCTTGATTCCGGGTCGATAAGTCACATGGAACGAAAAAAAAACAGCACCCACCTGGCTTGTCGGGGTTTGAGCTGTTTGGTGGCTCTCAGATATTCTAAATTCCTGTGGTCGGTGTATATTAGAACGAGGTGAGCTGCAGTTCTCGGTCCCTGACATAATTCCTCTCCGCTGGGGAAAGTCTTTGTGAGAAGAATGCTAAGGGGGGGTTAAGTTTCTAGTTCCCTGGCGTTCAGAGATAACCGCATCCACAGTGGTTTCAGAGGTATCCACTTCAAGGATGAAGGGCAGAGATGGGTCGAGATGGCTAAGGATTGGGGCTGATGTGAAAAGTCCTTTGAGGGTCTCAAAGGCCTTTTGAGCCTCGGGGTTCCAGCAAAACCGTAAACCTTGTTTGGTCAGCTGTGTGATGGGGGTAATTATGACAGAGAACCCCTTAATGAACTTCCTATAAAAGTTTGCAAAGCCCACAAAGCGCTGGATTCCTTTTCTATCTGTGAGTGTGGGCCAGTCCAAAATTGCGGAAACCTTTTGGAGATCCATTTTGATGCCTGCTGGAGAGATGACCAGTCCTAGGAACTGGATTGCATTTTGTTCGAATATGCATTTTCGGTTTTGCATATAATTTAAATTGCCGGAGGCGTTCCAGGACCCGACAGACATGGACACGATGCTGGTTAAGGGATTCCGAGAAAATGAGGATGTTGTCAAGGTAGACCACTGCGAAGACATCCAGAAAGTCTCTGAGCACATCATTGATAGTGCTGGAAGGTTGCGGGGACATTACAAAGGCCAAAGGGCATGACCAGATACTCAATGTGCCCAAACCTGGTACGGAAGGCCGTCTTCCACTCATCCACTTCTCTGATCCATACCAGGTTATACGCTCCCCTTAAGTCCAGCTTAGCAAAGATGTTGGCAGACCTCAGCCTCTGGAATAAGTCGGTCATCAAAGGAAGTGGGTAGCGGTTCTTTACCGCGACCTTGTTTAATTCCCGGTAATCGACACAGGGCCAAAGAGTGTGGTCCTTCTTAGTGACAAAGAATATCCCTGCCCCGGCAGGAGATGTGGAGGGACATATGAACCCCTTCTTGAGATTCTCATTGACATACTCTCTTAAAGCTTCTTGCTCTTGTTCTGACAGCGGGAAAACACGCCCAAAGGGGATCTCCGCCCAAGGAAGAAGTTCTATAGGGCAGTCGTAAAGGCGGTGTGGAGGGAGCGTGTCTGTCCCCTGCTTGCTGAAGACATCCAAGAACTGGTGGTTGGGTTTGGGTACGGATTGTTGTGTATCCAAGTCTGCCTCAAGGCAAAGTAATGTCGGAGGAGACACAGTGGGTCTGGATGTACAGTGTTCTTGGCAGTACGGGGAGTGGAATGGCACCTTTCCTGTCACCCAACAGATCTGCGGGTTTGGGCCCGAAGCCAGGACAAGCCTAAAATAACACGGAAGAGTGGGGAAGGAATGGCATCCAAGCTCAGTAATTCCTCATGTTAGGCAGACTTAACAGGAATAGGGGGTGTCTCCTGGGTAACTAGTCCGGAAATGTAGTGTGAGCCAGATAGACGGATAGTCTATGTCTTTTGGGCTGTAAGGGAATATGCTGGCGAGCAACAAACTTCAGATCAATGAAGCAGCTGCATGCTCCAGAATCCGTAATAGCGCTGACTGCGACTATTCTTCCCGGCAACTGAAACAAGAGAGGCAAGACCAGGTGAGAGGCATTGGCGGATAGCACGGATAGGTTAGCAGGAACGAGAGGCGGGCACTTATGGATCTTAGCTGGGCAGTTATGCACGAAGTGGCCGGGCTCCCCGCAGTAGAGGCACAAGTTGTTCTGCCTGCGGCATAGACGCTCCTCCGGTGTTAGTGCTGGACGCATTAACCCCAGTTGCAAGGGCTTGGGAGCGTCTGGTGCAGGATTAGCTGTGGATGAAGGAGCAGGAACCATGCTGGGTGAGGTAAGGATCGGGCCCTCTGCACCATCCAGACGGGCCGGTTAGACTCGGCGTTCATGGAGCCGATGATCTATCTGAATAGACAGGGTGATAAGTTCTTCCAGTGTATTAGGTGAGCCAGCTCGTCCTTGAGACCCTCGGAAAGTCCCCGACAGAATTGGCGTCACGGGGCCACATCATTCCACTGGGTGTCAGTGTTCCAGTGCCTGAAATAGGAGATGTAATCTTCACCCGCTCTGCGGCCTTGCTGGAGCACACATAGGGCAGCCTCTGCTGTAGATGTCTGCTGAGGGTCATCATAGAGCTGAGCCATGGCGTCAAAGAAGGCTAGTAGGGATTGTGTTTGTGCTTCAAGCAACGGGTGGGCCCATGCCTGGGGTTCCCCTTGGAGCAGGAAGACTATGAATCAGACCTTCGTGGCCTCCAGTGAAAAAGTCCGGGTTGTAGCGCAGAATACGGCTGGCAGGCATCCCGGAAAGCTTGGAACTTATTTCGATCCTTCGAGAACTTATCCGGGATGGGGACTCCGGGTACCAGTTGTGGCATGATTGTTGAGGGAGCAGCCGCTTGTATACAGGCTGGGTCCGCTGCAGTACTGGTGGGTGCTGTGAGAGTCTGAATGCGCTCCTCCAGCTTGACATAGTCTTCCTGCAGGGACCGTATGGCTGACATTAGGGCTGCGAGGAGACGGCAGGCTTCCTCCATGGGAGTGGCACCACCTGCAAGCTCAGGCATGGCTGTTTGATACTGACACGTACCTTGTAGTAGAGAGTGACTTAGGTAGGAGACCACTCGTACAGCTCTGGTTCTGGGGCCCCTGGAGTGGAGACAGTAGCCCCAAGAATTCAATGGAGTAGAAGTGCCTTTGTAGTTGTTGCAGCAGTAGAGGAGTGGTGATGCCCTACGGGTGCGTGATGTAGAATAGGTACTGGCTGCTGAAGCAGGCGCTGGATGGGTGGGTAAGAGGCAGGGTGAGCAGGCCAGGTCAGTTGCAGGCAGACAGGTATATCAGAGGACAGGCAAAGAGGATGGTTGGTGGACAGGCTGAGGTCGGCAACAGGTAGTAAGTTGGAGGGTCCAGAAATAAACTCACGGCAGGCCAAGGACAGGGTCGGAGAGGGACGGATAGCCAGACGGAGCCGGGTCAGATGCAGGTACAAGCAGGAAACAGAGAAAACACACACTAAAGCTGCAGATCAAACAGCAGAGTCTGTGTGCTGCTGAGCTGTTTAAATAGGTCAGCCTGGTGCCAATTACTGAAATGACTCTGCACAACATTAACCCTTAGGTACCCTCTCGCTGGGTGGCTGGTCCATGACATTGGGTCTATTGTCGTGTTAAGTTATATTTGCTTATGTATGAATGTTCTACGCCTTGTTTGGGTAACAATTTTTTAAACGCTGGCTCTTTGCCACAATTTATATGTACAGGGCTTCCGCAGATTTGAACCTGTGTGGTATCTTTGTTTCACACTGCTTTGTTTCCCATATGATGTGTTCTATATGTAAGTGTCTGAACACGTGTAGACCTGTTTATGTAAATAACGTCAATAAAAAAAATTATCTGATTTTAAAAATAAAGTGTATCAAAAGGTGGAGTTCAGCTTTAAGATGCAAAATATTATACAAAACCTACAGTATACAAAATATACTGTATATGCTGTTCTCATCTTCAATAAACACACAACATAAAGCATTAAAACACATAAAGTGTGGGTCGAGCTCCAAACGGAGAAAACTCATGGAAATGTAATAGTGGGTGTATGCTACAGGCCCCCTAGCCTGAGGGATGAGGAGGAGTCTGACCTCCTAGCACAGCTAGGAATGGCGGCAAGGCAGGGCAATGTCATTATAATGGGGGGTTTTAATTATCCAGATATCAACTGAGCGGACGGAACCACTCATTCATCTAAGGCTCACATTTCCTAAATGTCTTGCAAGACAATTTCATGGGTCAGTTGGTGAATGCACCAACAAGAGACAATGCATTACTAGACCTACTGATTACAAACAACACAGACCTGATCATGGATGTGGAAATATAGGGCAACTTAGGAATCGGCAATCACAGGAATTACATTCGGTATAAATCATAGAAATAAGAAGCACAAGGGTATTACAAGTACACTAAATTTCCCAACTTTCCAACTTTCCTAAACTGCGCTCTATGCTGCACGATATTAAACGGGATAAAATCCTAGGAACAAGGTACACTGAGGAAAAATGGGAGTGCTTTAAGGTCATATTAAATAAAGGTATTGACCAGTGTATTCCAAGGGGCAAGAAGTATAAAAGAGCTAAGATTAAACCTGGGTGGCTAAACTTTAATGTAAAAATGCATATAAAAGAAAAGGAAAAGACCTCAAAACAATATAAGGCTAAGGGCCTATTTTTAGCATTCCAACACTACAAATAATGCAATAAGAAATGTAACGGCGCAATCAGGGCAGCTAAAATAGATAATGGAAGGGGGGATATAGTAACCAGGACCGTAATGTTCGTAACATGTCACAGAATGTACCCTCTTCGTACAGAAGCCAGGGTCAGAAATAGACTTGAAAAACTTAACATAAATAAGTCACCAGGACCAGATGGCTTACACCCAAGAGTACTTAAGGAAACTCAGTCAGGTGATAGCTAGGCTGTTGTTCCTAATGTTTATGGACAGTTTACTGACTGGATTGGTACCAGCTGATTGGAGAAAAGCCAACGTGGTACCAATATTTAAGAAAGGGCCAAGACATATACCTGGAAACTGCAGACCAGTCAGCCTAACATCAATAGTTTGTAAACGAATGGAGGGGCTGATAAGGGATCATATCCAAGAAATTGCTGATGAAAACGGTAACATTAGTAGAAATTAGCAAGGATTCATGAAGGCTCATTCTTGCCAGACCAATCTGTTAACATTCTATGATGAAGTGAGCTGCCACCTAGATAAAGGTAGGCCTGTGGACTTGGTACTTGGATTTTGCTAAGGCATTTGATACAATCCCTCATAAACATTTACTTTACAAACCGAGGTGTATAGGCATGGACCATAGGGTGAGTACCTGGATAGAAAACCTTTTACAGGGGTGTGTCCAAAGGGTGGTGATGAATAGTGAGTACTCAGTGGACTGATGTGGTACGTGGGGCCCCCCAAGGATCTGTGCTTGGACCAATTCTGTTGAATTTATTCATAAATGATATAGAGGTTGGTATAAATAGCTCAATCTTAGTGTTTGCTGACGATACAAAGCTAAGCAGGGCGATAACGTCACAACAGGATGTGGAAACCTTAAAAGAAGACCTAAATAAAATAATGGGGTGGGCAACTACACAGCAAATGAGGTTTAATGTTGAAAATTGTAAAGTAATGCATTTGGGTGCTAAAAACACAAACGCAAGTTACTTGTTAGGGGGAGAACCTCTGGGGGAGTCCAGGATGGAAAAAAGATCTGGGGGTCCTAGCAGATGACAGACTCAGAAATGGCATGCAATGCCAAGCTGCTGCAAGCAAAGCTAGCAGAATATTAGCATGCATCAGAAAGGGGATGTACTCCAGAGATAAAACTATGATTCTCCCACTCTACAAGACTGGTTCAGGTGTCCGCGGCCACCTCTGACTTTTTCTTTAAATCTATCTCTCAGTCCACTCCTGTCAGCCTCCTCCTAGGCGTAATGTCACTGGTCCGGGCGCACGGCGCCACCCACTCCTCCTCCTGAGTGAGTCTCAGTGCGCACTGCACAGTGCGGAGTGATCTCTCTCTGACTCTGAGGGAGGGGCTGGCCTGGGAGAGAGGAGATGTCACTGACCTCACTGTCTGTGTGGACTGGAGTGTGCCAGGTAGCATGCTGAGCACAGGACTCGGGTCTGGAGTGACTCTACTCGCGGTGGCGGAAGAGAAGAACAGGAGGACTGGACGGGGACGCATTGACGACTGGTGACACTGGTGGTGAGACTGTGTGTCTCTGTGGTCCGGTGACCGGTGCATATTAATTCTACTGACTCAGAAGAAGTTCTCTAGCACCTCAGTGGCGGTTGCCCCACTACCCCAGGCAGGCCCCAGCCCAGTCCCAGCAGGCAGGCCCCAGCCCAGTCCCAGCAGGCAGGCCCCAGCCCAGTAGGCAGGCCCAAGCCCAGTCTCAGCAGACAGGCCCCAGCCCAATCCCAGCACACAGGCCCCAGCCCAGTCCCAGGCAGGAGGGCCGGACTACCCACCCTGTCGAGTCATACCAGGCCAGGATTTGGATACACAAAAAAAAAAAATCCATAGCTAAGCAGCTAACTAAACTACACTACAGGTATATACTGTAAATCAGTAAGTGATGTGGTAGGTAGCTTAATCTTGCAGAATGAGCTACATATATGTTTTTTGAAGGTTTTAATTTGAAATGTACCTTGGTGTCCTTCACTAAGGACTGTACTTTGGAAAATGTCTGCCACAGCCTTGGTCCGTGCCCATCCCTGGGTCAAATTTGGACTTTTTTGGATTGTCACTTATTACCATGGTCAAATGGGTTCACAGTGTTATTTATATGATGGCTTTTTCTAAACACTTATAGTATGTATGTATTCACTTTATATCTTAATGATTTATGTTGTGGTGTTTATTGATTTAAAGGGACAGCACAGCATATATTTTTTTATGGTATTCTTACCTAACCTCTATTGGCTGTTCTGAGTGCTGCAGAACCTTCACTTCCAAGAGGATTAAGGAAATCTCCCCCATCCCCTCTCCTAGAGACAAGGCATTGCCTTCTGGATTCCCTAACGGATGGTCTCCACATTGATAGATAACCCTGGATGGTCAGCAGGCACAATATGCTGGGACCCTGCTGCAGATCTCCCCTATGGGGGATGGTGTAAGTCGGGAGACCTTCATGGGTCCTGGTCGATTTTCTACCAGGCTTGTCGGTCTTCATATGCTTTTGGAATGTAGATGGTTCAAAAATTCACTGTCTGTCAATGATTGTTGCCCCACCCCTCAGTTGGACTACCTTTGGATAGAGCTGCACGATTAATCGTATTAAAATCGCTATCTCGATCTATCCCCCCCTGCGATCTCCATTGGGCATTACTGCGATTTTCAGTGCAGTTAATGGGGTCCGACTTGGGGGGCTAATCAGCGAGACTTGACAGTAATAAAAGTGCCTGAAGTCTTTCCAAGTAGGAGCGACTTGAGTCTCAGGGGAGAGAGCCAAGTCTGGGCAGACAGCCAACTTCTGAGTCATCATTGATAAAAGAGTTACAAAGTCATTTACTTCAAAGGCATTGAACTCTGAGTGAACTCCCCTTGTATAGTTGTTTGGTTTAACCATTTAAAGACTAAAGCTTTCCTGACACTTGCTGTTTACAAATAAAAATCCATTATTTTGTGCTAGAAAATGACTTCAAACCCACAAACATTATATTTTTTTTTTTTTAGCAGAGACCCTAGAGAATGTTGCAATATTTGATTTCACACGCTGTTTGCGCAGCAGACTTTTAAACACAATTTTTTTGGAAAAATGACCCCTTTCAAAAACCTAAACAGTGCTGTTAGCCCAATTTTTTTGTATATTTAATATATTACGCCGCGAGAATCGTGAGAGAATCGTGATCTTTATTCTAAGCAAAAAAATGGTGATTCTCATTTTGGCCAGAATCATGCACCTCTACTTTTGGATTTCCTGAATGTTTCTCAATTTCATTGTCTCCCAATGGATGATGGAGAAAATAATATTTCTCTTACGTTCACTGACAGACGCGGCCCTTCATTGACATGTGGGGTTATATGCACATCCTACTAGGAGTTAACTAGGCAAATAGAAAGAAAGCAAGCTGGCCCCTCCCAGGGGGCCGTATTCTCTCTCCCATATAACCCCCCTGCTCTGCTTAGCATATCCGTTTTATTATGCCTAGTGCAAGGAGTTAGACCTGGCTCCCTTATGGGACCTGCGGTTCATCTTTTTTGCTACCGCTTTTTTATTTTTTTCAAGCTATCTGATGCAGACTGCTATCAAGGAGCTGGCTGGGGCATAGAGGATAGCTAGAATCCTGCACTTTCCCCAGCACGGCCGACCGATGCGCGCTAGTCCTAAGCCTTGGCCCGCCGCATCTCCCTGACTCCCACTTGCGCCCGGTGACTGGAGTTGGTGCCTGTCCAGGGGCCATGCAGCATCCCTCTCCGGCATGGGAGGAAGGTCTGCGACCGGGTGGCTACCCGCTATGCCCGTCGGACTGGTGAGTGACCCCCTCTCTTCCCCCCTAGGGGCGCGGAGGGGGGGTGCTGGGCATATTTTAGCGTTTTGGCCGGCCGGTGGAGGGTGTTCGCTGGGCTAGTGCCCCCCTGGGTGTCCTCGCCCCCCTCCTACACCCCCCCCCGCACCGCACCGCGTTCGTTTGTACCGCACCTCATGCGTTCGTACTGCCATGCGGCGATCCGCCGCCATTTTGCAGCGGATCGCCGCCATTTTGCTGAGGGTTTCCCTCTAGTGCCAGCGGCGGGCATTTTGCCGTAGTCGCGGCCTGCCTGCAGGCTTTGGGCTCTTGTGGACGTTTTCGGCGGCCATTTTGGATGTCCCTGGAGAAGTAAAAAACATGCTGCTGCCGTTTTGCTTTCTCTTTCGCTTGGGACAGCGTGGCTGACTACAGACGGCGCAGGCTTCTTACTGGCGGTCCTTAAGCACTCCTGCTGGGAGCAGCGCTTGTGGGCAAAATAGCAAGTATAGCTGGGCTCTCCCTGGGGTGCTGGTAGCGGTGGGTGCAGTCCTCCTGGGGTCTCCCTGGCGTTCTGTGGGGTGGCGGTGGGGTTGCATTGTGGGGGTGTCAGATCATTTTCTATTTTTGTCTGTCAGTTCCGGTGGTGCGATGGCAGATGACCCTGCAGGTCCTTCTGAGGAGGAGTCAGCGGCAGCGCAAACTGCGCTGGGGACGCTGGTGTCCCTGGACCAGCTGAGAGCAGTGTTTGGGGAATTTCTTCCCCGGGTGGGGCCAAGCAGCGCTCTGGGGGCCCCTAAAAAGCATCTGCCTCCCCCTTCCTCAGGGGAAGAGTCAGAACCGGAAATGGCTTCGGGGTCACGGGGACCCCCGCGGAACTCTCAGAGGGTAAACTAGTCCCCTCGGACGGCGAGGAGGACCAGGGGGCCTCGGTTGCGCACGAAAAAGCGCTGGTGGCCGCACTGATTACTAATATCCGTGCATCCTTGCGACTGGACCAGGCAGAGGAGTCGCAAGTGTCCGCATATGTTTGCGGGTCTGCTAGGCCACCTAGGTCGCCTAAGGCTTATCCTTATGATCACTTTTTTGACCACCTGGTCTATCAGGAATGGCAGCGTCCGCAGAATTCCTTCGCCCTACCTAAACGCTTCGCTATCCGCTATCCCTTTGAGTATAGTTTTGTGAAGAAGTGGGCATCCCCCCGCAGTGGACCCTCCAGTGGCTCGCCTAAACAAGGCAATGACAATTCCTTTAGAAGGGTCTCCCTCGTTTTAAGGACCTAGCCGACAGGCGGACAGAGGCGGTGTCAAAGGCACTTTTCCTGTTGGCAGGATCAGCCATGAGGCCAGCCCTGGCGTCGGCCATGGCAGCACAATATCTGTCTGAGCGTATGGCGGAGCTACAGAATGATTTGGACTGTGGCAGGACGCTTGAGGCATCAGAGAGCAGACCATTTGTTTCAGGGTCTTCGGTACCTGTGTGATGCAGCTCTGGACCTGCTTCCCATGTTGTCAAAAATGTCTGTTTTTGCAGTCATTATCAGACGAGTTCTCTGGTTATGTTCGTGGTCGGGTGACCACGCGTCCAAGAAGGGTCTTGCGGATCTTCCCTTTCAGGGTGGTCGTCTCTTTGGGCCACAGTTGGATGAAATCATCAAGGATTTCACTGAAGGGAAGAGTACTTTTCTTTCAGAGTCCAGGCGGCGGGAATTGCGCCGCAAGCAGGGTCCGACCTCTTCGGGTCAGAAGAGGTTTTTTCGTGCCCCTGGCACAGCAGGCAAGGGGTCGAGGCCCGGCAAGGCTGCCGCAGGGGCCGGTAAACGACCCTGGCAATGCAAGAACGAAAAGACAGGACAAGCCCTCCTCTGCATGATGGGTTGCCCCCATCCGAACTTCGGGTGGGGGGGACGTCCTCTGGGGTTCTCAGACAGGTGGACTGCCCGCATTTCCGACCGGTGGGTGCAGGAAGTGGTGTCCTCCAGGTACAGAATAGAGTTCAGTACTCTACCCCCAGACAGGTTCTTCCCATCGAACTTGAGACTCCCTCAGGGGGGTCGGGAGGCCCTCCTAGGGGCTGTTCAGGCACTCTCTGACCAAGGGGTGATAGTGCCAGTACCTCAGTTGGAAAGGTTTCACGGTTTCTACTCCAACCTATTCGTGGTCCCCAAAAAAAGGGGGGGGGGTTAGGCCAGTTCTTGACCTGAAGGTGCTAAACCACTTTGTGAAAGCGTGAAAATTCCAGATGGAATCTGTTTGTTCGGTCGTGGCCGCCCTGCATCAAGGAGATTTCATGGCGTCCCTGGATATCAGGGACGCGTACCTCCATGTTTCCCATTTGTCTCCGGCACCTGCGCCTTGCGGTGGGAGATCTCCATTACCAATTTGTAGCACTTCCCTTCGGTCTGGCCTCGGATCCTCGGGTGTTCACCAAGCTGGTGGCCCCGGTGCTGGCGCTGCTGAGGCAGAGAGGCATTGCAGTGGTAGCATACCTAGACGACCTGCTGCTGAGAGCGAAGTCTGCTTCGGCTCTGGAGGAGAATGTGGCTATCACCATGACCTCGTTAAAGGACTTCGGCTGGCTGATCAATCTGCAGGACACCGTCCTGTCGCCTGGAATATCTGGGTCTGATTCTGGACACGGAGCAGTCGAAGGTGTTCTTACCTCCGGCCAAGTTAATGACACTGCAAGCAGCGGTACGAACCCTGCTGTCACGCCGGTGGTCCTCCTTACGGTTCTGTATGTGGGTGTTGGGGCTCATGGTTTCAGCTTTCGAGGCGGTACCCTACACACAGAGTCACACTCGGCTCCTTCAGAGAGCGGTTCTGTCTCGGTGGGACAAGTCTCCACTATCCTTAGACCAGTTGATCAGATTGGACCCTCAGACCAGAGGGTCGTTGACCTGGTGGCTTTGGGCCCCGGCTCTAACATTGGGGAAGTCGTTTCTTCCCCTGAATTGGTCAATAGTCACGACGGACGCCAGCCTATCGGGCTGGGGTGGGGTCCTGGGGCAGTTGTCTGCTTAGGGCCGTTGGTTGACGCAGGAATCTCGCCTTCCGATCAATGTGCTGGAGCTGAGGGCGATCAGGCTCTGTCTCTCCCACTGGACAGTAAGGTTGCGTGGCCTCCCGGTTCGGGTTCAGTTGGACAACGCCACGGCAGTGGCGTATGTGAACCATCAGGGCAGAACGAGGAGCTCGGCAGCGGCTGCGGAAGCGGCTCTCATTCTGAGATGGGCAAAACTTTATGTGCCGGCGATTTTGCCATTTACATTCCGGGTGTGGAGAATTGGCAGGCGGACTTTCTCAGTCGCCAGACGCTGAATCAGGGGGAATGGTCCCTACATCCAGAGGTGTTCCGCCAGATTTGCCTCAAGTGGGGCACGCCAGATGTGGACATCATGGCGTCTCGATTCAATCACAAGGTGAAAACTTTTGTGTGCAGGACGAGAGACCCGCTGGCGGCCGCCACGGACGCGCTGGTAGCGCCTTGGTGTCGGTACCGACTTCTATACGCGTTTCCTCCCATCAAGTTTCTACCGCGGCTACTGCGCAGGGTGGAAGCGGAGGGGATTTCGACAAACCTGGTGGCTCCGGATTGGCCTCGGCGTCCTTGGTACGCCGACGTGGTGCGAATGGTGGCAGATGTTCCCTGATGCCTTCCGCTGCGCGAAGATCTGTTGTCTCAGGGACCCATCTTGCACCCTGCTTTACCCTCGCTTTGACGGCTTGGCTATTGAGTCCCAGGTGTTGAGGGATAGGGGTGTCGCTGACTCCGTGATCCCTACCATGCTTAAAGAGCGCAAGTGTACTTTGCGCAAGATTTATCATTGCACCTGGAAGGCCTATATTGCCTGGTGTGAGGCGGGGGGTTGGAACCCCCGCTCTTATGTTGTGTCCCTGGCTTTTTTGCAGCAGGGCCTGGATAAAAGGCTGGCATTGAGTACAGTCAAGGGTCAGATTTCGGCACTATCGATTCTCTTTCAGTGGCCTTTGGCATCACATTCGTTGATTCGTACATTTGTACAGGGTGTACGCCATGTGGCTCCTCAGGTACGGTCGCCTATGTCACCGTGGGATTTGAATTTGGTACTTTCTGTACTGCAGAGACCGCCATATGAGAAAATCAGGGATATTCCTTTGCAATTGCTGTCGCAGAAGGTGGCCCTCTTGGTGGCCATTACATCCGCTAGGCGGGTATCTGAGCTGGCAGCGTTGTCTTGCAAGTCTCCTTACTTGGTCCTTCACAAGGACAAGGCGGTCTTGCGCCCTTCTTCTTCGTTTCTACCGAAGGTGGTTTCTTCTTTTCACATTAATGAAGATATTGTTCTTCCTTCGTTATGTCCGCACCCATCGCATCCTAAGGAATTTGAGTTGCATTCATTGGATGTCTTGAGGGTTTTGCGGGTGTATTTGGCGGCTACAGCTTCTTTTCGGAAGTCTGATGCGTTGTTTGTGCTGACGGAAGGCCCGCGCAAAGGGTTGGCGGCCTCATCGGCTACTATTTCCTATTGGATCAGGCAGACCGTGACTCACGTGTATACTGTTCGGGGCAGAGTCCCTCCTTTTCCAGTCACGGCTCATTCTACCAGGGCAGTTAGTACTTCCTGGGCTTTCAGACACCAGGCTTCGGTGTCACAGGTGTGCAAGGCAGCTGCTTGGGCCTCGGTGCACACGTTCACTAAGTTTTATAAAGTTGATGTGTCCGCATCTTTGGATGCTGCTTTTGGCCGTAAAGTTTACAGGTGGCAGTGTAGGCGCGACTGGCGCCTCCTGAGAGGATTCTGTTGGGTACAGTTGTTGTCGTTTACCCACCCCTCTTTACTGACACAGCTTTGGGACATCCCCACATGTCAATGAAGGGCTGCGTCTGTCAGTCAACGTAAGAGAAAAAGGGATTTTATTAAAACTTACCGTAAAATCCTTTTCTCTGAGTTCACTGACAGACGCAGCACCCGCCCCTCTGTGGTGCATTTGTACGGCTTGTTACGAACTGATATGCTAAGCAGAGCAGGGGGGTTATATGGGAGAGAGAGGACGGCCCCCTGGGAGGGGCCAGCTTGCTTTCTTTCTATTTGCCGAGTTAACTCCTAGTAGGATGTGCATATAACCCCACATGTCAATGAAGGGCTGCGCCTGTCAGTGAACTCAGAGAAAAGGATTTTACAGTAAGTTTTAATAAAATCCCTTTTTTTGAGTGCATTGAGAGACATAGGTCCCACCCCTCCTATTGGCCGCATGTACTATTTGCTCACAAAAAGTGGGGCATGTTGGATAGAGGAGAGGTTATATGGGGACTTGCCTCCAACGTTTTCTGTTTTGCCGGTATCCCAACTTCATGTTGGCATCAGTATAGTCCGACTGTTTTAGAGTTCCTGTGTCCCTCAGTGGACTTGAGGTAACTACAAAAATCTTATGTTGACTTTACATGAATTGACTAATGATTATCGCCAGCTTTAGAGTAATGTTAGGGTATATATATATATATATATATATATATATATATATATACGGTATCTCACAAAAGTGAGCACACCCCTAACATTTTTGTAAATATTTTATTATACCTTTTAATGTGACAACACTGAAGAAATGACACTTTGCTACAATGTAAAGTAGTGAGTGTACAGCTTGTATAACAGTGTAAATTTGCTGTCCCCTCAAAATAACCCAACACACAGCCATTAATGTCTAAACTGCTGGCAACAAAAGTGCGCACACCCCTAAGTGAAAATGTCCAAATTGGGCCCAAAGTGTCCATATTTTGTGTGGCCACCATTATTTTCCAGCACTGCTTAACCCTCTTGGGCATGGAGTTCACCAGAGCTTCACCGGTTGCCACTGGAGTCCTCTTCCACTCTCTCACGAGGACATTAAGGAGCTGGTGGATGTTAGAGACCTTGCACTCTTTCACCTTCTGTTTGAGGATGCCCCACAAATCCTCAATAGGGTTTAGGTCTGGAGACATGCTTGGCCAGTCCATCACCTTTACCCTCAACTTCCTTAGCAAGGCAGTAGTCATCTTGGAGGTGTGTGTGGCCTCGTTGTCATGTTAGAATACTGCCCTGTGGTCCAGTCTCCGAAGGGAGGGGATTATGCTCTGCTTCAGTATGTCACAGTACATGTTGGCATTCATGGTTCCTTCAATGAACTTTAGCTCCCCAGTGCCGGCAGCACTCATGCAGTCCCAGAAATGATACTCCCATCACCATGCTTGACTGTAGGCAAAAAACACTTGTCTTTGTACTCTTCACCTGGTTGCCACCACACACGCTTGACACTATCTGAACCAAATAGGTTTATCTTGGTCTTCTCAGACCATAGGATATGGTTCCAGTAATCCATGTCCTTAGCCTGCTTGTCTTCAGCAAACTGTTTGCACGCTTTCTTGCGCATCATCTTTAGAAGAGGCTTCCTTCCAGCCATACAGCCCAATTTGATGCAGTATGTGGTGTATGGTCTGAGCATGGGCAGGCTGACCCCCCACCCCTTTAACCTCTGCAGCAATGCTGGCAGCACTCATACGTCTATTTCCCAAAGGCAACCTCTGGATATGACGCTGAGTACATGCACTCAACTTCTTTGGTAGACCATGGCGAGGCCTGTTCTGAGTGGAATCTGTCCTGTTAAACCGCTGTATGGTCTGGGCCACCGTGCTGCATCTCAGTTTTAGCGTCTTGGCAATCTTCTTATAGCCTAGGCCATCTTTATGTAGAGCAACAATTCTTTTTTTCAGAGAGTTCTTTGGCATGAGGTGCCATGTTGAACTTCCAGTGACCAGTATGAGAGAGTGAGAGTGATAACACCAAATTTAACACACCTGCTCCCCAATAACACCTGAGACCGTGTAACACTAACGAGTCACATGACACCGGGGAGGGAAAATGGCTAATTGGTCCCAATTTGGATATTTTCACTTAGGGGTGTACTCACTTTTGTTGCCAACGGTTTAGATATTAATGGCTGTGTGTTGAGTTATTTTGAGGGGACAGCAAATTTACACATTTACATATACAAGCTGTGCACTCACTTCTTTACATTGTAGAAAATTGTAATTTCTTCAGTGTTGTCACATGAAAAGATATAATAAAATATTTACAAAAATGTGAGGGGTGTGCTCACTTTTGTGAGATACTGTGTGTATATATATCGAGATAGATAGATAGATAGATAGATAGATAGATAGATATTGTGACGTTCTGCAAGGCGCCATAATGGACGGGAGATATTTGTCGCCTCGCATGCGATTACTTCGGAGGAAGAATACGACCCGGGTTTTTCCAGCCACCGTGGCAGAGCTGGTTCCGGCCCGGACTTTCTGCTCCACCCAAAGCCTTCTCCACCCGCATTTAATGAACAGGAAGAGATCTCACTGGAGCTCAATCCTGGATCTCAGTAGGAGGAAAACTGAGAGAGCTCTGTGTGCTATATTGGACTATAAGAATAAGGTTTGCCATGTGCTTATGTTTTGTGGGTGTCGGGGACAGCCCCCCACTGTATAGAGAGGAATCTGTTAAACACCAGATGGGGAGGTTTTGTTTTATCTGTTTCATCCTGCAAACCTTTTATAAATAAACCTGGCACTCTGCCAGTTTTTAAAGAAGTTAAAAAGGAAAGGTATTACTGTGCTACCTGTACATAAAAAAACAAAAGAAATAAGCTGCCACACACCAACATCAACAAACATTGGGAAACATTACAAAACAGTGCAGCGCTATAATTGAGTATACAACCAAAAATAGGTAATTAAAAACTCCCACAAGTTGATGAGAGAAAATCACATGTGTATATAGACAATCATATTCATATGTGAATCAAAACAGTGAGTATAATAGCTGAACATAGGAGTCTATATTACCAGTGAGTAAGAATCACCTCACAGGTATGCATCCACAGTCCAGCGCCACAAACACTTCTTCTATTTCATCAGAAGTTAGCCTGCCTGCTGAGTACTTTTCTATCTATATATATATATATATATATATATATATATACACACGTGAGAGAAAGAGACTCGGCACGGCTCAGTCCCATCCCCTGCACTCTTACAGGGTTTGATTGACAGCAGCAGGAGCCAGTGGCTCTTGCTATTGCCTCTATGTCCTGTATGAATGCAGTGAGAGAGCCACTACAGACAGACACAGCGCTGTATCGAGTGTGGAGTGAGTGTGTAAGTATTTAGGGTGGTGAGGGGAGCGATATTGTTACTGGAACAGTTTTTACATTAATGCAGGGAAGGTGTTAAGGTAAAACATGTTTTGCCTTTTAGAACCACTTTATGCTTGAGGTGATTGTAGCCGTATTAGTGCAATTGCAACAGAGAAAATACTGTCCGTGATACTTTTTTTACTTGCACTAACATACAATTTTTCAGGACAAGCTTTCAGGGTATGTCCCCTTCTTCAATATCCAAGCGATACTGATTCACAAAAGTTTTAGCAGAATGTTGAAATGTTAAATAAAAAAACCCCAAAAAAATACAATCTCTAAGGGAAAGGGAAAAAGAAAAACAAACACAAGCCAATGTATATGGCAATGGTAATAAAACAGAGGGGGTCGTAAAACTGTAGGATAATGGGTAAGAAAATCTTATCTAAAATTTAGGCTGTTATTTTTTGTGTCAAAAAGAAAGATCATTCTTAGTTCAAAAGTTTTCCTTTCCTGGATAGTACTGAAATTCCCTTTAAGAACTAAAACATTGAGGTCTTCAATAGTGTGGTCCGGTTGTGAGAAGTGATGTCCCAAAGGTGTGCAGAAACTGTCTTCTTTATGTTCCTTGATGTCTGTGCAAATTCATCCTCGCTTCCAACTTCTGTCCTCGCTTGCTACACTTTTTGCATTGGATGAGGTACACAACATTACTAGAGGTACAGCTGTATGATCCCATGATATTGAAGGTCCCATTTGTGTGTGTGACACTTTTGGATAGATTGATCTGGTTGCACAGTTTGCAGCAATTTTTATTGCAGGGTTTGCTTCCATTATTTGTGACTTCATAATCAGAGTGAAATTTACTCCTTTAGTTTATGTCTGAGGTTGGGTGGTTGTCTGAATGCCAATATTGGGGGGTGTTGGAATATTTCTTTCAGAGTTTCATCCTCTGTTATAATGGGTTGTAAATCTTTGATGATCTTTTTTTATCCCTTCTAGTGCTGGGTTGTATGTAGTGACTAGGGGTACACAGTTATTTGTTTTTTTTCTCTTTGTATTGGAGGAGATTTTCTCTTCGCGTTTTCAAGGCTGTGTTTATGCTGCTGTTGATGGTTATGTCTTTGTAACCTTTCTTATGGAAGGAGTCTGCCAGTGTTCTGAGTTGTTTATCTCTGTCTTCTAGGTCTGAGCATATTTGGTGGTATCTGATGGCCTCGCTGTGTATGATGGCCTGTTTAGTGTGTTGGGGGTGAAAACTGTAACTATATGGAGATAGCTGCATCGGTCAGTCGGTTTTCTGTATATCGAAGTGTGAAGCTTGTCATTCCTGATGTATACTGTAGTTTCTAGGAAGTTAACGTGTGTTAGAATAATCCATTTTTAGTTTGATAGATGGGTGAAGAGTGTTGATCAATGAGAAAAACAGTTTTAGATTTTCTTCCCCTTCAGTCCAAATCGTGAAGATATCATCGATATAGAGATAATATCTGTATGGCTTTTGTTGTATGCTGTTCAGGAATTTGTCCTCCTCCAGGTCAGCCATAAATAAGTTTACATATTGGGGTGCCATTTTACTTCCCATAGCAGTACCCATACACTGGAGATAGATGTCATTGTTTAAAGTGAAGTAGTTGTGTGTAAGAATGAATTTGATGAGCTGTGTAACATCCTCAGCAGTGTATTTGTCATTTGGTGAGGATGATAAGAATCTGTGACATGCAGTCAACCCATCCTTGTGAGAGGGGTGTTTCTGTACAGAGATTCTACATCCATAGTGACTAGAAGTGTATTTGGTGGTAATTGTTGTATATTATTGAGCTTGTTCAGAAAATCAGTGGTGTTTTGCAGGTAACTCGCAGTGTTCATGACTAACGGTTATAACACATTTTCTACACGGCCTGAGATCTGTTCGGTAAGGACTTGTTCACCCTGGACTAAATGTCTAATGCTCGACCAACGATCCTGTAGCATTTGTATGGCGTTAGTATGGGCGTTAGATAGGCATCAATGAGCATTAGTATGGGGAGGTTTACAAGCGTTAACTGCGCTCTCTAAACGCCCTAGACGCGGTTTCATATCACTTCATGGGCGTTAAAACTGCTCCACAATGGAAAGTGACTAATTTGAACTTGCCACAACCACACCAAAACCATGCCAAAAATACCTGCAGAGCGGCAGAGAGGCGTTACCATAGGCATAGAAGCCCCGGGAAGAAGTCTGATAGCGACTAAACTGGTTGGGTTATGGCTCCATTCTGACACACCACTATTCTTATTTGAGATATACTTTCAAGCATTTCCTGCGATACATCTGTTTTTATCCTGTTAGATGTAAGTACAGTATTTTATATTTAATATCCTTATTTGTTACTGGATTATGCTACGGGAACCTTTCTTTTTATGTAACATCCTACATTCGAGTATGGTGACAAGACCCATGTGACCGGGACACAACAGTGGGGATTTAGATACTCCAATGTCGGCACATCGCCATGCGAATATACAATAAGGCTCTTTCAGATCTCCTGTAACAAGAGATCAACTTATTGGGGTAAGCGCAACCATAGAGTGGTGGTGGGAGCCTCACACAATTGATGATTTCAAGCACGGTGGCACTTTAAGGATTTTTTCACTATTTGCACCTTTTGAGATACCTATTTTAAGAAGTGGATATGAACTGTCGGCAACAAATTGTTTTGGGACGGTGGCACGAACTTTAGTAGTTAACACACTCCGAGGGTGGTGGTGAGATACCAACGCGAATGGGGTTATTCAACTAGAGAACAATGTCCTCTAGACTTTCTCGGAATAACATATAAGCGTACCGCTACACGGCTGTAACCTCATAGATTTAGGGGTGACAACACAGGGCCAGTGTACCCAGAACAGTGGTATGAGCTTACATCCTACAATGTATTTTTCTTTCCAAGGGCATCGTATTAGGTCATTGTTTATTCCTATAATTTATATTTTATGACATGAATGTAGATTGTCCTATTTTTGTCTACATAGCGTCCTTTACGAACTTTCATATAGAGTTTATTCTTATCACCACACAGTCTTACCTCGGTATTGGGTTGGTCAAATCAGCGATAGTCTGAAGAAGG
>BLSH010274184.1:134936-156271 GCA_018402905.1 Glandirana rugosa
TTAACTGACAATTGCGCGGTCGTGCGACGTTGTACCCAAACAAAATTTGCGTCCTTTTTTTCCCACAAACAGAGCTTTCTTTTGGTGGTATTTGATCCCCTCTGCGTCATTTCTGATCGCCGCTATAAACAAAAGAAGCGACAATTTTGCAAAAAAACACAAATTTCTTACTTTTTGCTAAAATACAAATCCAAAAAAAAAATATAAAAAAACATTTTTTTTCACCGTTTTTGGCCGATTTATATTCTTCCTCATATTTGCGATAAAAAAAATCGCAATCGGCGTTTATTGATTGGTTTGCGCAAAAGTGGTCGCGTTTACGGATGATGAGAATTCATTTTTGGGGTTTTTTTTTTTTTTTTTACTAGTAATGGCGGCGATCTGCGATTTTTTGCGGTACTGCGATATTTCAGCGGACATGTCGGACTATTTTGACACTTTTTTGGGACCATTGGCATTTATACAGCGATCAGTGCTATAAAAATGCACTGATTACTGTGTAAATGTCAATGGCAGTGAAGGGGTTAACCTGCAGGGGGCGCGCTAAGGGTTAACTGTGTTCCCTGGGCGTGTTCTTACTGTGGGGGGACTGCCCTAGCTGGGGAAAGGAAGTGGTCACAGCCTTCATGTACGAGAAGGCTGTGATCACAGCCCTTCCCCCTCACACAGAGCGGAGGTCCGTGTTTACTTACACGGACCTCCGCTCATTCGCTCCGGGGGGGAGATCGCGGGTGGCCGGCGGCAATCGAAGCCGCCGCACCCGCTCCCTGGCCCCCCCCCGAACACAGTGAGCGCGCGCGCGCGCCTCCAGGGGGGCGCGCGCGCTCACTAGGCTCGTGAGCGCAGCCGCCGTCATATGACGGCGATTTGCGCTCATGAGCCACCTTGCCGCCGTCAATTGCCGATCGGCGGTCGGCAAGGAGTTAATAAGGTTGTGTGCAATGCCCATTCTTTACCTCCTACACTTAACAAAAGCTTGTGCACTCTGTCCTGGGTTTACATCTTCCTATTGTCTCTCCATCTATATTTGCTTAACGTAGAACTTTAGTCAGAAAATTAAATCCTGCTAGATAACTTCAGACTGGCCCCTTTTGCAGGCATAGCTATGTAAAACATTAAATAAGTGTCTATATTTAAAATCCAGTAATACACTGTATTACCCTGCTCTGCACCTGTTCAGTTTCTCTCTATTATTAGGCACTGCCGAATTTGTAGAGATCGATCTGCTGACAGCCTTTAAAGTGGAATTGAACCCTCCTATCCTTTACAGCCAAGGAAACTGCTTCTGTTTGATCACATGTGCAGCACTATGGCAGTTGCAGATCAGTTAGGACACCAGCCATTTGATGGTTTAACAGTTTGGTTGAGGACACAAGCAAATGTGACCGTTAGCAATCCTTGCGTTCCAGTAATGTAATGCTGGGTTTATTTCCGCTTTATGATTTACTGCTGTTCAGGAGCTCTGGGCTTCAGCAAAATGGCGACCTCCAGCAAGAAGAATCAGGAGCAATGCTGGAGGCTATTTACAGCATACACTAATTTTGGTAGTATAATTATTAATGTTGAATGTATCTTCTTTGCTAAAGAAGATTCATTTTTATCAAGTTATGGGTAAAGTTCTGCTTTAAGCTTGCCATAGATGACTCTTTTTCTTTAGATCAGCGGGCTCATTGAAAGAAACGGGGGAGGCTGGAATGGACTTTAATGGTACCATACAAGAGGCTGGGAAACAGCAGTTATAAAAATATATACATTTTATTATACAAACAATTTAATATCCATAAAGTTGTAAAAAAGAAAGAAACATGAGACAAAAACAATGGCTCTTGACATTTCTTAGCTGTGGTACAGCTGAACATGTTACAGTATTTGCATATTGGTGGCTCTACATGTTTCGCGGATAGAACACAGCTTCTTCAGGAGCTTTTTTATATACACACATTATCTCACAAAAGTGAGTACACCCCTCACATTTTTGTAAATATTTTATTATACCTTTTCATGTGATAACACTGAAGAAATGACACTTTGCTACAATACAAAGTAGTGAGCGTACAGCTTGTATAACTGTAAATTTGCTGTCCCCTCAAAATAACTCAACACACAGCTATTAATGTCTAAACTGCTGGCAACAAAAGTGAGTACACCTCTAAGTGAAAATGTCAAAACTGGGCCCAATTAGCCATTTTCCCACCCCGTTGTCATGTGACTCATTAGTGTTACAAGGTCTCAGGTGTGAATGGGGAGCAGGCGTGTTAAATTTGGTATTATCACTCTCACTCTTTCATACTGATCACTGGAAGTTCAACATGGCATCTCATGGCAAAGAGCTCTCTGAGGGTCTGAAAAAAAGAATTGTTGCTTTACATAAAGATGGCTTAGACTATAAGAAGATTGCCAAGACCCTGAAACTGAGCTGCAGCATGGTGGCCAAGACCATACAGCGGTTTAACAGGACAGGCTCCACTCAGAACAGGCCAACGCCATGGTCGCCCAAAGGTGTGGAGTGCATGTGCTCAGCGTCATATCCAGAGGTTGTCTTTGGAAAATAGCCATATGAGTGCTGCCAGGATGGCTGCAGAGGTTGAATGGGTGGGGGGTCAGCCTGTCAGTGCTCAGACCATACGCCGCACAATACATCAACTTGGTCTACATGGCTGTTGTCCCAGAAGCAAGCCTCTTCTAAAGATGATGCACAAGAAAGCCCACAAACAATTTACTGAAAACAAGCAGACTAAGGGCATGGCTTACTGGAACCATGTTCTGTGGTCTGACGAGAATAAGATGAACTTATTTGCTTCAGATGGCGTCAAGCGTGTGTGGCTGCAACCAGGTGAGGAGTACAAAGACAAGTGTGTCTTGCCTACAGTCAAGCATGGTGGTGGGAGTGTCATGGGGCTGTATGAGTGCTGCCAGCACTAGGAAACTACAGTTCATTGAGGGAACCATGAATGCCAACATGTACTGTGACATACTGAGCAGAGCATAATCCCTCCCTTTAGAGACTGAGCCGCAGGGCAATATTTCAACATGATAACGACTCCAAACACACTTCCAAGATGACCACTGCCTTGCTAAAGAAGCTGAGAGTATAGGTGATGGACTGGCCAAGCATGTCAAACTATAAGTGAGAGAGAAGACAGTATTTGTCATCACATAACAGTGTGTATATAAACATGTGTACATCCCATATGGTGCCACCCAAAGATCGCCTTACCCAAGGCTTAAATCTGCAATTGACCCATGGAGGAGATCGGCCCCGGCGGGCATGGAAGCCCAGTGTGTATAGAGCACAAGTTAAACCTGTTTGAAAATAATGGATAATTAGGTGAACAATTTCCCTTATAGTCTTGATCAATTTTCCTATCGCACTCCTTCTTGGCAATAAAGGCTCTCACGTAATAGGGTGCTGTAACGAAATCCAGCTGGGTCCTGGAGATTATTCGTCATGCAAGTGTATATAATCGTCAGCACACCATGGATCCTTGTCCAAAATTTTCTTTTATTGAGAAGATCACATCACAGCAAACTGCAGTGCAGCTGTGATGTGATCTTCTCAATAAAAGAAAAATTTGAACAAGGATCCATGGTGTGCTGACGATTATATACACTTGCATGACAAACAATTTCCCTTATAGTCTGGTATTTGCAGGTTTAAGCAACAGTAAAATAAAACTATAACGTTTTTACCGTGCCTATCTATATCAGAGTCTCTCACTGGGATCTTCATAAAACTTCAAAACATGGCCGCTGCATGCTATAAGACATATATATGCTTATAGATAATTTACCATATTGTAAACAGGTTTACACCTCACAACAGGGGTTTACAGAAACAGCCATATTTTATCCCTTAAAAAAACAAACAAAAGGGTTTACCTATTTAGGTGGAAAAATTGCAGAGCTGCTGTCTACAGTCTGTGGACTGCACTGAAGAATGCAGGGCCCGGGCGCGAATTGCACATGCGAGCGTCCGCGTATGCGCAATGGCCAAAAACGGACGCCCACAAATCCCGGACATTGCCGGGCCTGTAGGCCTGTAGCACCCAAAAAGACACAGAGCGGAGGATCGCGAGTGATTGCGACCATCCCGCTCACTCCGGAGCCGCACACTTGCCGGGAAAGGCCAAAAACAGGGACGAACACAGAAAGCCCCACAGACTATGGGTGGAATAGGGCAAAGTATGTGCCCCCAGCAGCCCAAAGTGGGAACGCAGCAATTCACCAGCTGGAACACCAATGGGTTAGCCACGATGAAGCAGGCAGAAGGCATGCCCCCAGTGGACCACTTGGGGAAGCACACCAAGCCCAAGCCGCCATTTCTGCAATATTTGAAGTCTTGTTAAGTGTCATGGCACACTTAGCATAACCAGTGGATAATATAACTGGGCGATGTATTACTGCTTTAGGGCCATTTCACATGAGTGGCAAAGGGGGATAAAAACAGGCAATTTATTTGTTATTTTTCTGCCCCTCACTGTCCATCTAATTCCTACCATTCCTAGTACACATGAGAGGCTTTGTTTTGCAGCCACGGCAAATTTAACGTTTGCGACATCACCTGTGAACCTTCTATTGACGTTGATGGGACTGTGCCACCAGCTGTTGGGATTGTAATTGTGGATTGGTTTTTCAATACCAAATTCCCGTAAGAATTAAAAAAAAAAAAAAGCACACATGTTCAAGAGGAATATCTCCTCCTGAATGCTTGCAGCTGCTATTCTACTATCCTATGAAAAGTGATACATTGCAAATTGTTTTTCAGAGGGTGGTAGAGGCTCTGTAAATGCAGCCAGGTCAGTATTTCAATTTAATTGCTATCATCCCTAAACAAGTTATAGCTCTTGGGGACATTAAATATACCACCCAAGAGTGGTTTATTACACAGTGGTTTTACACAGAGCAGTCCCGATCTTCCTCTTCTCGGGTTCCTTGCTGCGTTTCCGATGCTCCCCCCCTCCGCTAAGTGTCCCTCATAACCAGCCGCTGGCTATGGGGGCACTGGTGCATGCTCCAAGCATGGCTCAAACCCCCGCTCCCTCCTCACTGGCTGTGATTGACATCAGCAGCAGCCAATGCAGCATCTCTCCCCACTTCTCCTAGGCTCCTCCTTGTGAAATGCCTTATGGGAGACCACAAGGGGGAGCCTGGGGGGAAGAACATCTCCCATGCCGCATTCGTGCTTTATATGAGATCTTTGTTGTGAGGGGAGATTGGGGGGATAAAGATTTATGGTGGTATGTGTACAGCTAGGGGGATTGAGGTGTGCTGACAGGGGAAGAGGATTTATACTGGGGGGGGGGGGGGGTGAAGGGTCAATCTTGTCAAGGGTGATGATTTGGGGAGAAAACGGGGTGTCATTTTTGGTTTAATGTGGCTAATGAGCTATGCAGTCCTGAGCTCTGCCTTCTGTACATAGCAGGTTCCTTGACGCTGCACTCTGCATAGCAGGCTCCTAAACCCTGTACTCTGTAGATCAGGGTTTGACAAATTTGCCTTGAATCTAGGAGCCAGCTAAAAAAGTTAGGAGCCAGTTTTTTATAGCGTAGTGTTGGGTTGTCAGCGCCCCCCGGGGTAAGACAAGTAATTTGCGCCCCTAACCCTAACTTACTCACAGCAGAGCAGCCAGTCAATAACTCCACCATTACATCAGGGTTATAGGCTGGCCAGAAAGAGTGACACTAAAAAATCTGTTATGGGGGAAACTCCTTATTAAGCCGAATGCATAGTGACTGCGGCATGTAAAACGCCCTCATCTGCTGCCTAATGGAGCTTAAGGGTGGCAAAAACATGTCTCTACTGCACATTTTTACCACCCAACTTGCACATCTAAACAAAGCCTTAGTGACATTGTAAATAAAATACAAAAAAAAGGTGAAAAGTATTCCAGCGCTGCTGATCTTCTGCTGCCTTTTTGCAGCCACTTCCTGCCTACATGTGTGTCCCCCACAGTGACTTTTCATTGATTTGGTGAGTTTCCGGTCACCATGAAATACTGGAGCCCAGCTGCACATAGAGTGGTAATTGTTGATGGTACACAGGGCTTTATCACAATTTTGTTTCTTAGAATAAAGGTCATGTTTCTCGCGGTGTAACATCAACTTTCATATTATACAAAAAAAAAAAAAAAATGGGCTAACTTTACTGTTTAGTTTTTTTTTATTCATTAAAAGTTTTTCCAAAAAATTGCGATTGAAAGACCGCTGCGCAAATACCATGTGACATAAAATATTGCAGCAACCGCCATTTTATTCTATAGGGTCTCTGCTAAAAAATAATATATAATGTTTGGGGGTTCCAAGTCATTTTCTAGCAGAAAATACTGGATATTTAATTGTAAGCCACTAATGTGAGAAAGGGTTTAGTCTTTAAATGGTTAAACTTTCCTGATAGCCCGGAGATAATTGCTTTGAAAGAAGAAGATACATTGTTTGTTCCTTTATTCTTCTAACTATCAACAACTATTCCAGGCAGCCAGCCAAGTTTAACAGCTGTTAGATTAACCACTTCAGCCCCGGAAGGATTTCCCCCTTTAGGACCAGAGCGCTTTTTGCGATTCGGCACTGCGTCGCTTTAACTGAAAATTGCGCGGTTGTGCAACGTTGTACCCAAACAAAATTTGCGTCCTTTTTTTCCCACAAATAGAGCTTTCTTTTGGTGGTATTTGATCACCGCTGCGTCATTTCTGATCGCCGCTATAAACAAAAGAAAAGCGACAATTTTGCAAAAAAAACCAAATTTCTTACTTTTTGCTAAAATACAAATCCAAAAAAAAATATATAAAAAAAATTTTTTTGTCATCGGTTTTGGCCGATTTATATTCTTCCTCATATTTGTGATAAAAAAAATCGCAATCAACGTTTATTGATTGGTTTGCGCAAAAGTGGTCGCGTTTACGGATGATGAGAATTAATTTCTGCGGTTTTTATTTATTTTTTTATTTTTTACTAGTAATGGCGGCGATCTGCGATTTTTAGCGGTACTGCGATATTTCAGCGGACATGTCTGAACATTTTGACACTTTTTTGGGACCATTGGCATTTATACAGCGATCAGTGCTATAAAAATGCACTGATTACTGTGTAAATGCCATTGGCAGTGAAGGGGTTAACCTGCAGGGGGCGCGCTAAGGGTTAACTGTGTTCCCTGGGTGTGTTCTTACTGTGTGGGGACTGCCCTAGCTGGGGAAGGGAAGTGATCACAGCCTCCATGTAGTGGAAGGCTGTGATCACAGCCCTTCCCCCCTCACAGAACGGAGGTCTGTGTTTACTTACACGGACCTCCGTTCTTTCAGTGGGGGGGGCCATCGCGGGTAGCCGGCGGCGATCGAGGCTGCCGCACCCGTTCCCTGGCCCTCCCCAAACACAGTGAGCGCGCGGGCGCGACGGCGGCGCGCACGCTTTCACTGTGCACGATCTCGCAGCCGCCGTCATATGACGGCAATTTGCGCAGAGCAGCCACCTTGTCGCCGTCAATTGCCGACTAGCGGTCGGCAAGCGGTTAAGCAGAGAACGGCTCTCTGCTCTCGCTGAATCTGACACGCTGTTTTAACATAGTGATAGAAGGAACGGCAGTCACCCGCCAGGATGTGATTTCTGGTCGCCATGGCGACCTGGCGCCCGGGGTTTGTCGAGGCCTGCTGTAGATAACACACTTCTGATCTCTGCACTCTATATGTAGCGCACTCCTGAACCCTGCACTCTGTATGTAGCGCACTCCTTAACACTGCAATCTGTATGTAGTGCACTCCTGGACTCTACACTCTGTACACTGATTCAATCCTGGACTCTGCACTCTGTACACTGCTTCACTCCTGAAACCTGCATTTTGTACATAGCAGGCTCCTAAACCCTGCACTCTGTATGTACCAAACACCTGGACCTTGCCCTCTGTACGTAGCACACTCCTGTACCCTGCACTCTGTACGTAGCGCACCCCTGGACCCTGCAATCTGTGCGTAGCAGATTCCGAACCCTGCACATTGTGCATAGCACCCTCCTGAACCTTGCACTATGTATGTATGCACTCCTGAACTCTGTACTTACTGAACTCTGCACTCTACACTGCTTCACTCCTGGGCTCTGTACATGGCACACTCCTGAAACCTGCACTTTGTACATAGCAGGCTCTTGAACCCTGCACTGTGTACCAAACACCTGGCCCCTGCCTTCTGTACGTAGCACACTCCTGAACTCTGCACTCTGTACATAGCAAACTCCTGAACCCTACACTCTGTACGTAGCACACTCTTGAACTCTGCACTCTGTAGCGCACTCCTGAACCCTGCACTCTGTATGTAGCGCACTCCTGGACTCTACACTCTGTTCACTGCTTCACTTCTTGACTCTGCACTCTGTACACTGCTTCACTCCTGAAACCTGCATTTTGTACATAGCAGGCTCCTGAACCCTGCACTCTGTACTTAGCACACTCCTGAACTCTGCACTCTGTAAATAGCACACTCCTGAACTCTGCACTCTGTATGTAGTGCACGCCTGAACTTTGCACTCTGTATGTAGTGCACTCCTGAATTCTGCCCTTTGTGCGTAGTGCCCACCTAAACCTTGCACTCTGTACGTAATGCGCTCCTGAACTCTGTTCATGTGCATTATTAGACCCTGCAGAAAATGCATTCCTGGTATTTAATGCCCCTTTTAGACCTTCCTACACGTTCAGTTTGGCCACACCCACCATTTGGTGTGGCACATATTCTGCCCCCCTATCTGGGGGGAACTTGGGGCATGGTTGAGTTACTGCAACTATTCTCTGAGGAAAAACAAGCCCTACTCTTAAGGCAAGCTCTATACCTATTTCATTTTGTAAATGTGACTATTGCCATTGCTGTCCTCATTCTAAATGCTCCATTGTCAGCTATAGCATCAGGATCAGTACTTTTTGAGCCAGAACAAGCATGCAGCTAGTGTAACCTGAATAAAGTTAGAACTCCGGATCTGCATACTTGTTTCAAGTCAGTGACTGAGAAACTGAGGCCTTTGGGTCAGCATAATAGCCAGGTAAATAGCATTATAAAAAAAAAGACTGTTGATGGCAGCCATGTAATTTCTTAACACAAGTGTCCTTTAAAGAGATCCTTTCACCAGCTTAAAAAGTTACTTGTTAAGACACAGAAAAATCATTTCTACTGCAATGCTTCTTTGAACATGTTAGAAAATCTGACTACTCTGGGAAGTAATTCCCTAGCACAGCCCCTTCCTGCTTTGCACGTCATAATCCTCTCCTCTTCTGGGAGTGTCTAATTACACTCTCTGCTGGCCCAGCTCCACCGTTCACTCTACATACCCTTTGAGGTAACTGCCGGGGGAGCTACATCAGTGTGACCGCTCTAAGTCTTCTGGGGCTCCTGATGTTACATCCAAGTTGGTGGCATCCAGCAGAAGTCATGGGGATTTTATATGTTTACACAAGGGAGGATTTTACAGGTGATTAACATGCATAAAATACAATGAATATGCATATAACCTTATGGGAAGATTGTTGTTGAAATTAATGGTCTGGTAAAATGGTCTCCCTAAAGTAAGGCTACGTTTACACAAACCTGCACTGTAAAATGCAGAGTTTTACCCTGAAGCATAGTGAAGTGCTGGTGTTATCTCAATATAGCCAATTCATCAATATCTCCAATTAGGTCACTTTCGGTTTTTGTAAACCGTGTGTAATTAGAGATTTTGACGACTTTTCGTTTTCACACAACACCGGGAACCATAAACACTCCGGTACACTGTATTATGAGTGTATATTCTTACACTACGTCCGCTCCCCTTACTAACCTACAAAATGGACGCCTGTTGCGACAACTTTTTCCTTGTTAACCGCTGATGTGTCAAAATAGCATAGTCTTCATGTACAGGAATCTTTACGATTCCCTGTGTTGTGTCAAAATGGAAAGTAGTGAAAATCTCCAATTATGGATGGTTTACAATAACCGGAAGTGACTTAATTGGAGATTTTGATGAATTGGCTATATTGACATAACACCAGCTTTGGCAGGAGGCAGTGCAATGCGTGTTTCTGCGTATCGAACTTCCTGTTTTTTTTTTTTTTTCATTTGAAGTGTCACATAGTGACACTTCATTCATGTCACTGCACAGCAGCTTAGTGCTGGTGTGCGGAGACTTGCAATGCCATTATGTGCAGTAAAATGCAAGTCACTGCACAGAGTGTGAATAGGCCCTATACCAAAAAGATAAATGAGGCTTTTATAGGACAGCTAGGCAGGCCTTGCATATTTTTATGCCCCATTATTTAATACTTTTGAAGACAAACAAGTGCAAGATCTGTAGTTAATAAGTGATTATATCATCCTCCTAATACGATTGCTATTGATCCTTTTTATAAAGAAAATAAGGGGGGGTGTACATCCAAAACATGAGAAAAACATCTGAAGCTGAAATTGAGTGAGATTAAAAAAAACACCCAAAAAAAAGGCACCAGGGGCATTATTTACAATGAATGAAGAGTGCCCCGTGTGCTGGTGGCTGCTGTGTTCAGTTAACATCTGAAGTCTTCCGCCCCTTGGACACCCCCACAGCACAGGAAGATCACTGCTGCAAGAGTATCGAAGAACAAAGGGCTTCGGATTTCAACCCAACACAGGAGCACACAGGACACTTAATATGAATGGCTGCACCTGTCACAGGTATTTGTCAAGTGTTGACTATGCCCGTCCTTTCTGTCCCCCTCCTCCATTCATAGATTTTGTAATGTCGCTTCCTACAATGAACCCAGTTTTCTGACCCTCTCATATGCTGTACATCCTCTTTATTGAGGGGATGCTATACAATAGGCCTGCACAAACATCCAAGTGTGTCTAAGGTGACTGTTATTCTCACCCATCAATTTCATGTATATAATTATTTTTCTTCCATTCTTATTGCATAAGTTGGCTATCGAGACAAATATTGGCAGGATATTATGTATAGTATTTCTATACATTTGTACCTATGCCATGTGTAAGTACAAATAAATGTATGAATCTGTTAACTTTTTACTTCCATTTTTAATTAAAATAAAGAACCTTGTGAATGAATGCTGTATATGGTGAACTTCAGTTCTGTGATTACAGAAACAGAACAACACTGTAATTTCTTCCTTTAGAATTGATTGTATATTGAAGATATTGCACACACAATTAGGAGCCAATGAAATATTGCCATTATACAATCTTGTCTGCTCTGTTTTTCAGAGAGCAGTTCCACTGCCAGCAGCTACAGCACTGAATTTAGCCGACGTCTCCTCAGTACTTATATATGTGAGTATTCAGCTTGTCCTGCTCATCAGACATGCGCTGTGGTTTTCTTGTTGTTTCTCATTAGGGATGAGCTCAGGCATGTTGGGATCCAAGTTTGAACCCGCATGAGCTATCCCACCAGGAAGCTGTCACTGCTGACAGCCAGTCATAAGAAGGCGAGGCATTCCCTACCCCCACAGACGTACTTGTACAAGGGGAGTGTATACATGTGGCTGTGGGGTGGGGATGCCTCAGCCACTTATGATTGGCTGTCTGCAGTGACAGCTTCCTGGCGGGATATCTCATGTGGGTTTAGCCCACCATGTGGGTTCATGTCCAAACACATCTGAACTCATCCCCGGAGCTCAATCTTTGAGTGCTAGCTCTTATATGGATTTTGTGCACATTTTGACAAAATGCGAACTCATGTACATGGTCATTATTCTTAGAAACATAGCAAAAGTAGTAAGTTTTCATGAAATTCTGACTTGCTTTGCCCTGCTTCCTGCTTTAATGTTTCTTTCTGTTGCTCAACAGCTGCATGCTGTTGTATCCGCATTGACTTGTGTCAGAAAGAAAAACAGTTCAGATGCAAAGAAGTGTATAGGTATCAAAGCACAAAGCAACTCATGCATGGCTTGTGGCTTGTAAATTAACCATGAGCAACTCAGAAGCAAGTAAAAAAAAAAAAAAAAAAACTATAAAATCCTGTGAAAATGTACCTCATTCACTTGCTTCTGAAGCCTATGTATATAAACCCTAATTCTACTGTATGCCAAGTGACAGTACATTTTCCTCGTGGCTCTTAAAGCAAATCTTCAGAGTAATGTAGAGTATGTATGCTTAACCCCACCCCTACCAAGTAGCATATACTGACTCTTTCTTTGCACCCTCACAGCTCTGTTTAGTGTTAGGAGAAAACACCCCAGGCTTCCACTTGTGAAGAAGCAAGTAACTCACTCTATTTGACAGTGCTGGACCAATCAATCAGTGCTGTCACATGTGTAGTTTATAGCCCTGTGTAATATATGACCCGTAGCTTTCAAAGGTCTTTATGTTAGTTCAAGGGACACCTTGAAATCTTAGGTGTTGCTAAAGGCACAGTTATTTACCTAAGTTCCAGTGGTCCAGCGCCTGTGAGGTCCCTTGCTGGTGCCGGCATCTTCTCCCTGAGTTCTTCCCGGGGTGCTGGTCTCTGACTGTTGCAATTGGCCAACGCAGGATTATGTCACTTCCACACATACACAGTTCAGTGTACATTCCACAGAGGATTGTAAACGGCCAGGTAAGTGTACTTTATTGTAGAGAGATCTTGCTGCAGTTTTTTATATTTAGTTTTAATTTCCACTTTAAAACAGAATTAAACCCATCAATTTAACGGTTTCCCAAAACCGTTACATTCGAGGCATGCCATGAATGATGACTGTCCCAGTTGCATGTGCCCTTAGCCGAACTGTCAGGCCATTAAATGACAGGTGTGATAAACGATCACACTGCAACTCCAGGACAAACAGAGGCAACTTCCTTGGCTGTAAAGGATCAGATGGTTTTGTTTTGTTTTAAGGAAGGTACTGTAAGTATAAGCTGCTGGGGAGGTCTGCATTAAAGTGAACCTGCTGGTTTGTCTTGCATAGGCAAAGCTAAGATTCATTCTAATTCCTTCTACATTTTCTGGTGTAGTGCAGCAAGCTAAGAAGGCTCTCATCCTGTGACCTGTAGATTTCAAATTGGTGTTCCTATGGTCATCGACTCATGCAGTGTTCCATACATGATATTAGTGACTGCTAACTTTGCGTTGTACCCCTGGCATTTTTGCTCTCAGGTAAAGTCCTAGGAAACCTTCAGCTCAAACTATTGTCTAAATCCAAGATGTACGAGGATTTGGCCCTGGGAGCTATCTTCCTGCACAACAACTATAACTACATCTTGAAGTCTCTGGAGAAGTAAGGGAATGACTATAGCAGTGAAAACTGAGAATATTCTGTGTGCAGGTTGACTCTTTCATGTCTCTGTTTTCTAGGTCGGAGCTCATGCAGTTGGTATCTGTGACCCAGAAGAACCCTGACAGTTTGTACCGTGAACACATAGAACAGCAGATCCAGACATACCAAAGAAGGTTGTTTTATCACAGATCCAATAATACAGTCCCACTCTATAAACGATTCTTTAAACAGATCATTTCTGTAGTGGAAAAGGAGAAATGCAATAGATAATGCTCAGGACACAAAAATCCTGGAGCCTAGCCAACTCAATGCTGCATGTATAAGCAAAACAAATAGAAGCCATAGCAGATGTTCCTAATTAACCACTTACCCACCGGAGCCCTTTTTTACATTTGTTGGTTACAAGTTAAAGTCAGTTTTATTTGCTAGGAAATTACTTAAACACCCTAGAGAATAAAATGGCGATCGTTGCAATACTTTTTGTCACATCAGTGACAGTGGCGCTTTAAATTTTTTTATTTATTTATTTTTTTTAACACTGTTCCTTTAAAAAAAAAAATCTGATCACTTTTATTGCTATCACAAGGAATGTAAACATCCCTTGTGATAGTAGTAGACAGTGACAGGTATTCTTTATGGAGGGCTGGGGGGTCTAAAAGACCCCCCCATCCCTCCTTTGCACTTCACAGTATTCAGATCGCCAAAAATGGCGATTCTGAATACTGTCATTTTTTAAAACCGTTGTGACGTCACTTCCGGAATTTGACGAAGGAGACCCGATTGGAGCCAATTCCGGCTTCTATCAGGTCTCCTTCTAGCCGGCGGACGTGCCAAATGAGAGCTCCGGTGGGACGGAAGGCCGGAGAAGAGTGGCGGGAGGGGGGGGTGTCCCCTCCCGCCCCCGGGGCACCCGAGCCAGATCGGCCGTTATCACCGGATAGCCGACTGTCTGCTCTAAAAAACGGTACTGGGATATAGCCTGCAGCTTCTATGGGAATGCAAAAGCAGCTTAAAGCAGGACCAATCACCCGCAGTGAACTCTGATGATCTCAGAAGTATATTGGCTTGATATCTAAGACATGTTGCATTTGCTCATCAAAAACCATTGATGCAGGCTCTAATAATATCCAGGGAAGTTGAGTGTGATTTTTACCTGACATCTATTGGTGAGGGGGTGGACTGTGAATGTTGGAATTTGGGTCCTTTTAACATGAACTAAATTTGAGAGGTCAGGTACATATGTTGGATGAGAAGGCCTGGCTTGCAGTCAGAATTCCAACACATAACAAAAGTGTTTAGTAGGGTTGAGGTCAGGGCTCTGTGCAGGCCATTTGAGTTTCTCCAGACTAAACTCCTCAAACCATATCTTTTTTGACATGTAGCGCATGCAAGGACACACCCTGTTCACCTTAAGATTAAAAACTTTAAGTTCCAGCATGAACAGCATGACACTCCAACCCACTCCTTCCTTTGATGCATTTCACTCCCTAGTTCAGTTTATTCATAGAGCTCTATCATTAAGCTCCACTAAGGGGTGAAACGAATCCAAGAAAGGTGTGCGTTGGAGTAACAGTGTTCATGCTGGAACATTGGAACTTTAGCAATAAAGTTGTTTTTAGCCTGCCATAAAACAGAGTGCATGTGCTACTGAGTCTAGATGTGAATGATGGATCCTGGAGGCACCTGCACCTGTGACGTGATGGAGGGTCTGGACTGGTATGCAAACTGCAAAAGAACATGTCTTTACTGAGCTGGCTTTCTGCAAAGGGGCACATTCATGCTGGAACATAAAAGGGTCCTCCCTAGACTGTTGTCAGAAGATTAGAAGTGCACAATTGTAGAAAATGCATGCTGTAGCATTAAGAGTACCCTCCACTGAAAGCAGTTGAACTTAGTAGTTTGGAGGTGTTCACATACTTTTGGCCATGTAGTGTATCTGCTAGTATAGTGAGTGACTGTAATGCAGATTTGGCCCAGCTGTTTCAGCCAGCACTAATGTGTTCTTTTTTCCTTTCTTTTTAGTTGGTTAAAAGTAATTGACTATGTTAGTGACAAGAACATGCCAGCGCTTCAGGGAGCCAAGGTGACTGTCTACTTACCAAAAGATGCATCTCATTTGATTCTTTGTACCTGTAAAATTCTGATAGTATTACTCTACTTTCTCACCTATTGTAGCTGAAAGACAAGGAGCGGCAGATCATAAAAGAACGTTTTAAGGTAAATTAAAGCAGTTGTAAAGGCATATATTTTTTTTTAAATAACAAGCATGTTATATTTTCCATGTTATACTTACCTGCTGCAATACCATTGCACAGAGTGCCCCCAAACCTTCTCTTCTGGGGTCCCTTGCCAGTGCTCTCTACTCCTCTTCTCAGTTCACCCCCATTGGAATCTGCTTCGAATGGTGGCTGGGCTCGCACCCAAGCCAGGCTGTGTGCATCTGTTAACACACACACACACACCGCAGCTCAGACCCTCCCCTGGCTCCTTCCTCACAGAAATTGGTGGTGGTGGCAGGAAGATCTAGTGGAAGGTTTTTTACCGTAATGCATTAGAATCACTTAAATTCTTTTTATTTGAATTTGTGTTGACAATATCTATCTGAATATTTGTTTATGTGATTTCAAGTGGATTTTAAGTGGATTTTAAAGAGGAAGTAAACCCTGATTCTTGCAATACACTGTGAGACAGCTGATTGGGGGAAAGGCACCTTCTTCCCCAGGTGGGGCCAAGCAACGGTCTGGGGGGCCCCTAAAAAATGCCCCCCTCCCCCTTGTTCCTCAGGGGACGAATCCAAACTGGAAATGGCTTCGGGGGTCACGGGGACCCCCGTGGAACTCTCAGAGGGTGAACTAGTCCCCTCGGACAACGAAGAGGACCAGGGGGCCTCAGTTGCGTGCGAAAAAGCGATGGTGACCGCACTGATTTCTAATATCCGTGCGTCCTTGCGACTGGACCAGGCAGGGGAGTCGCAAGCGTCCGCATATGTTTGCGGGTCTGCTAGGCCACCTAGGTCGCCTAAGGCTTATCCTTATGATACATTTTTTGACCACCTGGTCTATCAGGAATGGCAGCGTCCGCAGAATTCCTTCGCCCTACCTAAACGCTTCACTATACGCTATCCCTTTGAGGATAGTTTCGTGACGAAGTGGGCGTCCCCCACAGTGGACCCTCCGGTGGCTCGCCTGAACAAGGCAACGACTACCCCGTCGGAAGGGCCCCCCTCGTTTAAGGACCCAGCCGATAGGCGGATGGAGGCAGTGTCCAAGGCACTTTTCCTGTTGGCAGGATCAGCCATGCGGCCAGCCCTGGCGTCTGCCATGGCGGCGCAATATCTGTCTGAATGTATGGCAGAGCTGCAGAATGATTTGGACTGCGGCAGGATGCTGGAAGCGTCGCAGAAGGCAGACCATTTGTTTCAGGGTATTCAGTACCTGTGTGATGCAGCTCTGGACCTGCTTCCCATGTTGTCAAAGATGTCTGTTTTTGCAGTCATTATCAGACGAGTTCTGGTTACGTTCGTGGTCGGGTGACCACGTGTCTAAAAAAGGTCTTGCGGATCTTCCCTTTCAGGGGAAATCATCAAGGATTTCACTGGGGAGAAGAGTACTTTCCTTCCGGAGCCCAGGCGGCGGGAGTTCCGCTGCAAGCAGGGACCTGTTTCTTCGGGTCAGAAGAGGTTTTTTCGTGCCCCTGGCGCAGCGGGCAAGGGGTCGAGGCCCGGCAAGCCTGCCGCAGAGGCCGGGAAGCGTCCCTGGCAGCGCAAGAATGAAAAGATAGAGGACAAGCCCTCCTCTGCATGATGGGTGGCCCCCCACCCGACCATCGGGTGGGGGGACGTCTTCTGGGGTTCGCAGACAGGTGGACTGCCCGCATTTCCGACCGTTGGGTGCAGGAAGTGTCCTCCAGGCACAGGATAGAGTTCAGCACTCTACCCCCAGACAGGTTCTTCCCATCGAACTTGAGACTCCCTCAGGGGCGTCGGGAGGCCCTCTTAAGGGCTGTTCAGGCACTCTCCGACCAGGGGGTGATCGTGCCAGTACCTCAGTTGGAGAGGTTTCACGGTTTCTACTCAAACCTATTCGTGGTCCTCAAAAAAAGGGGGGGGGGGTCAGGCCAGTTCTGGACCTAAAGGCGCTAAACCACTTTGTGAGAGCGCGAAAATTTCGGAAGGAATCCGTCCGTTCGGTCGTGGCCGCCCTGCACCAAGGTGACTTCATTGCGTCTCTGGATATCAGGGACGCGTATCTCCACTTCCCCAATTGTCTCCGGCACCAGCGCTTTCTGCTCTTTGCGGTGGGAGATCTTCACTACCAATTTGTGGCACTTCCCTTCGGTCTGGCCTCGGCTCCTCGGGTGTTCACCAAGCTGGTGGCCCCGGTGCTGGCGCTACTGAGGCAGAGGGGCATTGCTGTGGTAGCATACCTCGACGACCTGCTCTTGAGAGCCGAGTCTGCTTCGGCACTGGAGGAGAATGTGGCTATCGCCATGACCTCGTTAAAGGACTTCGGCTGGCTAATCAATCTGCAGAAGTCAATGGTGTCGCCGTCCTGTCGCCTTGAATATCTGGGTCTGATTCTGGACACGGAGCAGGCGAAGGTGTTCCTACCTTCGGCCAAGTTACTGACACTGCAAGCAGCTGTGCGAACCCTGCTTTCACGCCAGTGGTCTTCCTTATGGTTTTTTATGCGGGTGTTGGGGCTCATGGTTTCAGCCTTCGAGGCGGTGCCCTACGCCCAGAGTCACACTCGGCTCCTTCAGCGAGCGATTCTGTCTCGGAGAGACAAGTCCCCACTGTCCCTAGACCAGTTGATCAGATTGGATTCCCAGACCAGAGGTCGTTGACATGGTGGCTTCGGGCCCCGGCCTTAACATTGGGGAAGTCCTTTCTTCCCCTGAATTGGTCGATAGTCACGACGGACGCCAGTCTATCGGGCTGGGGGGGTCCTGGGGCAGTTGTCTGCGCAGGGCCGCTGGTCGGCGCAGGAATCTCGCCTTCCGATCAATGTGCTGGAGCTGAGGGCGATCAGGCTCTGTCTCGTCCACTGGACGGAAAGGTTGCACAACCTCCCGGTTCGGGTTCAGTTGGACAATGCCACGGCAGTGGCATATGTGAATCAGGGCTGGACGAGGAGTTCGGCAGCAGCTGCGGAAGCAGCTCTCATTCTGTGCTGGGCAGAACTTCACGTGCCGGCGATCTCCGCCATCTACATTCCGGGCGTAGAGAATTGGCAGGCAGACTTCCTCAGTCGCCAGACGCTGGATCAGGGGGAATGGTCCCTCCATCCAGAAGTGTTCAGCCAGATTTGCCATAAGTGGGGCACGCCAGATGTGGACCTCATGGCGTCTCGGTTCAACCACAAAGTAAAACCTTTTTTGTGCAGGACGAGGGACCCGTTGGCGGTCACCACGGACGCGTTGGTAGCGCCTTGGGGTCGGTATCGTCTTCTGTACCCCTATCCTCCCATCAAGCTTCTACCGCGGCTACTGCGCAGGGTGGAAGCGGAGGGGATTCCGATGATTCTGGTGGCTCCGGATTGGCCTCGGCGTCCGTGGTACGCCGACGTGGTGCGAATGGTGGCAGATGTTCCCTGGCGCCTTCCGCTGCACGAAGATCTGTTGTCTCAGGGACCCATCTTGCACTCTGCTTTACCCTTGCTGGCTTTGACAGCTTGGCTATTGAGTCCCAGGTGTTGAGGGATAGGGGTGTCTCTGACTCCGTGATCCCTACCATGCTGAAAGCGCGCAAGTGTACTTCGTGAAAGATTTATCATCGCACCTGGAATGCCTATATTGCTTGGTGTGAGGCGGGGGGTTGGAACCCCCGCTCTTACGTTGTGTCCAGGGTCCTGGCCCTTTTGCAGCAGGGCCTGGATAAAAAAATTGGCCTTGAGTACTCTCAAGGGTCAGATTTCGGCTCTGGCGATTCTTTTTCAGCGACCTTTAGCGTCACATTCGTTGATTCGTACATTTGTACAAGGTGTGCGCCATGTGGCTCCTCAGGTACGGTCGCCTATGGCACCGTGGGATTTGAATTTGGTGCTTTCTGTGCTGCAGAAGCCACCATATGAGAAGATCAGGGATATTCCCTTACAGTTGCTGTAGCAGAAAGTGACTTTCTTGGTGGCCATTACATCCGCTAGGCGGGTGTCTGAGTTGGCAGTGTTGTCCTGCAAGTCTCCTTACTTGGTCCATCACAAGGACAAGGCGGTCTTGCGCCCGTCTCCTTCGTTTTTATTGAAGGTGGTTTCTTCTTTTCACATTAATGAAGATATTGTTCTTCCTTCGTTGTGTCCGCGTCCTTCACATCCTAAGGTATTTGAGTTACATTCCTTGGATGTCGTGAGGGCTTTGCGGGTGTATTTGTCGGAAGTCTGACGCGTTGTTTATACTGACGGACGGTCCGCGCAAATGATTGGCGGCCTCGTCGGCTACTGTTTCCCGTTGGATCAGACAGACCATGACTCATGCGTATTCTGACTTTCCCAGTCACGGCTCATTCCACCAGGGCTGTTAGCACTTCCTGGGCTTTCAGACACCAGGCCTCGGTGTCACAGGTGTGCAAGGCGGCTGCTTGGGCCTCGGTGCACAAGTTTACTAAGTTTTATAAAGTTGATGTGTCAGCATCTACGGATGCTGCTTTTGGCCGTAAAGTTTTACAGGCGGCAGTGTAGGCGCGGCTGGCGCCTCCTGAGAGATTTCTGTTGGGTACAGTTGTTGTCGTTTACCCACCCCTCTTTTCTGACACAGCTTTGGGACATCCCCACATGTCAAAGAGGGCTGCGTCTGTCAGTGAACGTAAGCGAAAAAGGGATTTTATTAAAACTTACCGTAAAATCCTTTTCTCTGAGTTCACTGACAGACGCAGCACCCGCCCCTCTGCGTTGTGTTTGTACGGCTTGTTACGAACTGATATGCTAAGCAGAGCAGGGGGGTTATATGGGAGAGAGAGGATGGCCCCCTGGGAGGGGCCAGCTTGCTTTCTTTCTTTTTGCCTGGTTAACTCCTAGTAGGATGTGCATATAACCCCCACATGTCAAAGAGGGCTGCGTCTGTCAGTGAACTCAGAGAAGAGGATTTTACGGTAAGTTTTAATAAAATCCCTTTTTTATCTCCTGTGATAGAGAACTTGTCAGAAGTTATCAGGCTGATAACAGAAGAACAGAGCAAGAGAAAGCCATGGGACATAGTGAAGAAAGATAAGAAAACACTGCAGATATATGTGCCCAGCTCAAATTTCATGAATTGGGTTTACATCCACTTTAACCACTTGACCACTGGGCACTTAAACCCCCTTCCTAACCAGACCAATTTTCAGCTTTCAGTACTCTCACATTTTGAATAACAATTACTCACTCATGCAACATTGTACCCATATGAAATTTTCGTCCTTTTTTTCACACAAACAGAGCTTTCTTTTGGTGGTATTTAATCACCATTGGGGTGTTTATTTTTTGAGTAATAAATGGAAAAATACTGAAAATTTTGTAAAAAAAATGCATTTTTCTTTATTTCTGTTATAACATTTTGCAAATTAGCAACTTTTCTTCATAAATTTTGGCCAAAATTTATACTGCTATATATCTTTGGTAAAAATAACCCAAATTAGTCTATATTATTTGGTCTTTGTGAAAGTTATAGAGTCTACAAGCTATGGTGCCAATCACTGAATATTGATCACACCTGATACACTGACGGCCTATCTCATTTCTTGAGGCTCTAACAAGACAGAAAAATACAAATACCCCCCAAATGACCCCTTTTTGGAAAGTAGACAGTCCAACGTATTTAGTAAGAGGCATGGCAAGTTTTTTGAAGTTGTCATTTTTTTCCCACAATTCTTTGCATTTTTGAACGGTACGGAGAATGATTTATGCAACCTGACAGATGAAAGGTTTTTCCCCAGTAAACCCCCCATAAACATAAAAAGACAGAACAATCTCGGAGTTCTTTACTCTATCCGGCAGTCACATAGTCCACACTAGTTATAAGTCACTAACCGTGGTATCGAACATCTGAGATATTGAAAGTGTTTCTGGTTTATTATATCTGATTAAACCCAATAAAAATGGTTTCTATATATCGTCATATTTAAAACCGGTTTTAAATACTTCTTTTCAACGATTAAACGTTTTACAATATTG
>BLSH010274184.1:157381-182432 GCA_018402905.1 Glandirana rugosa
CGTATGCGTGAGCATGGATGCATGGGTGACAGATGGGTGAGCACGGACGCATGGGTGACAGATGGGTGAGCACGGACGCATGGGTGACGGATGGGTGAGCATGGATGCTTGGGTGACAGATGGGTGAGCATGGACGGATGGGTGAGCATGGGTGACAGATGGGTGAGCATGGATGGGTGAGCACGGACGGATGGATGACGGATGGGTGAGCTCGGATGCATGGGTGACGGATTAGTGAGCACGGACGCATGGGTGACGATGGGTGGGCACGGATGCATGGGTGACGGATGGGTGGGCACGGATGCATGGGTGACGGATGGGTGAGCATGGATGTATGGGTGACGGATGGGTGAGCATGGATGCATGGGTAACGGATGGGTGATGGGTGGGCATGGATTCATGGGTGAAGGATGGATGAGCATGGGTGATGGGTGGGCATGGATTCATGGGTGACGGATGGGTGGGCATGGATGAGGGCGTGGGCATGGGTGAAGCTGGATGGGTGTCCCTGCCTGGCACACAGCAGTGCTGTGGGCACTTCAGATCCTGCCCACAGCACCGCTGCATCTCCTCTCTCCCCCCTCTCCTGTCACACTGCACCAATCGGTGCAAAGAGGGGAGAGACAAGCCGGCACTTCCGCCGGGTTGTTTACATGTGATGCTCCGTCATTTGACGGAGCGATCACGTGGTAAACGGCCGCTCCAAGCAGCCATTTACCATGATCCGTGATGCGTCGGGTCTCATAGACCCGGCGGTCACGGATGCTCCCAGGTGCGCGCCCTTCTGGGAGGACGTGTTATAACGTCCTCCCAGAACAATGGGTGCCACTTGCGGCCGTGTAACTACGTTACACGGTCGGCAAGTGGTTAAGTAATTTAGAGTAACATACCTGGAATAAGCATGCTGTAAATGAGTGTCAGAAAAGTGTCAGAGCTCCTTATCTCTATACCCTTTCTAGGTCAGCTGCTCAGACAACATTGAAGCCAAAGCATCAGTATGACAGCCAGGGAACTAGCATTATCCAAAGGAGAGTTCATCAATGATGTCCTCCATAATCTCTCATAACAGAGTTCATTTAAGTTAATATATTTCAGCAGTTTGTGGCTTTATTTTTTTCTCTAACTTAAAATCTTTAAGGGGTTTAACGAAGGTCTGGAGGAGATCTGCAAGATCCAAAAGTCTTGGGCTATTCCAGACAAGAAACAGCGTGAACGTATACGTCAGGCTCAGAAGACCATCGTGCAGGAGGCATATGGGGCCTTCCTACACAAGTAAGTTAGGCACTTATAATGGGTTTTTCCCTTTTTGTTGTTTTATATATTTGTATGGCTTACTTTTTTTTTTATATCTTTAACACACATGGGTGTATCTATGATACTCAGTGTATAAAACTTGTTGGAATTCCTAATATTACTGGAATCCCCTTTTTATTGAACCATTCGTAAAACAGAGCAACAAAAATCTATTTTTTTCCCTTCACAAATCCAAAAAGCAATGGGCTTATCTCTCCTTTAGGAATGGGTTGAAATGTTGAAATTATTCCCTGGAATCATAGGGACCAACTGTGCATGATTTCTGTGAAGTACACATATGATACATATTTATGTGCCTATTTAAAACAGGTGTTTGATAATATTTCTGTCACGGGCAAACTGGACAGTGGTCCCTCTGTGCCATCTGCTTGTTAAAAAGGGCAGAGGCACAGAGTCTAGGCAAACTTTACTGAGCACCCCCAGAAACAGGGGGAGGCCAAAGGTCAGGGCAGACAGCAAGCAAATGTAGTCAAAATTCAACCTGAAAAAAACATGAAACAAGAAATGGTAATCAGGGATAGATACAAAATTACATACATAATAAAGTGAATACTTGAATGACATCCCCAGCTCACAAAATCCAACTGTGTGGTTAAAAATGTGACAACGTTGTCATCCCCATAGTTTACCAGTCCATATTAAAGTGTGACATTTTATTTACTCAATGTAACATCACCTATTATATTTTAACAAAAAGCTGGGTTTTCTGATATGTTTTGTGTGCACTAACATTCATGAAAATGTATATTTTTCTGAAAAATATGCGTTTTTAAAGGTGGCTGCTTAAATATTGTGCGACATAAATAAAACATTTGCAACAACCACCAATTTATTTTCCAGGATCTCCTTTCAAAAATATATAATGTTTGGGAGAGAGTCATTTTCTAGCAAAGAGTGCAGATTTTAACATGTATGTGAGAAATGTCAGAATTGACCTGGTTTTGAAGTGGTTAGGCCTTGTTCACAGGGGCATAATACAGCGTATGCCTTTGCAAAGGCTGTGTTTGCCCACACAGGGATTCACAGGTGTGCAGACAATCCCATTGATGTCAGTCAGTCAGCAGTTGTAAGGATACAGGCGCTGCTCCCAATTTGACATCTGTGTGGGTGCACAGCTTCGAAAAAACAAACCGCGTGAGTTTGGGGACACGCACTCATATGGCTGTGTCCCTGCAGCCTCTGCATCCCATTTGACATGCTTGGGACTGCCTGCACGGGGATGCACAGAACACATGTGCACCCCCCCCGCAGGCAAACACGCCCCTCACACAGGTGTATGCTGTAGTGCGCTTATGTGAACGATGTCTAAAAGTAACTACAATTTTCAAAAAAAATTTAGATACAGGTTTATAGCTTGCTGTAAAATAACTCCTCAATCGGTTTTAAAGTGTATGTAAACTCCAAAAATGAACTTCCTATATTTGATGTATTTTGATGTGTTAAATAAACCATTGAAAGCATTTTGTTATATCTTTTGGATAAGTCAAACAAATGCCTGTTGATCCTGCCAGAAGTCCAGTGAGTTTATAACTTCCTGTGCTCTCTACCTGTGCTGTGCTCTTTTGCCCGGCGATTCTCTGCACCGTAAGAACAATAGTAGCGGCAGTTCAGCTACTTGATTGTTCTTACAGGTGGTGGGAGGGGACATTGCCCACTCTCGCCGCCCTCCGGTGCTTTTACCGGCTTGCCCGTGCGATCGACGAGCCGGAGAATGAATCGGTCGCCGCCAGAAGTTGAGCATAGAGATTTCTGATGACCAGATGGTCCCCAGTCAAAATTTTCAAGAGTCGCCTATGGAGATTTTTAAGTACCAAAGTTTGGTGCCATTCCACAAGTGTGCGCAATTTTAAAGTGTGACATGTTAGGTATCTATTTACTCGGCGTAACATCATCTTTCACATTATACAAAAAAATTGGGCTAACCTTACTGTTTTGTTGTTTATTTATTCATTTGATTTGCTGCGCAAATACCGTGTGACGTAAAAAGTTGCAAAGACCACTGTTTTATTCCCCACAGTCTCTGCTAAAAACACGTATATAATGTTTGTGGGTTCTGAGTAATTTTCTAGCAAAAACATGATGATTTTTACATTTAGGAGAGGAGTGACAGAATAGGCCCGGTATGGAAGTGGTTAAAGAACATGTTCAAGCCCATATCCGCATTATAGTTTGTATATAGGGCAGTCATATGTACATATATGTACATATTTCATACCATAATTCATACTCATTCACCGCGTCTGCCTTTGTAGATTCCGTCGCCGTCTTAAACCTGAATTCCAGGTATGATTTTTTTTTTTTATATATAGTTACGTTGGTCCAGCTTGGACCTATGTAATTTTGTATATACCATTACTTCTGAGTTCTGTGCTGAGCGGCTCAGACGATTGCATTTTCTGTATGCATGCAATGCTTTCTCTGATTGGAAGAAGTAGAGAGCATGATGTCACCACCCCACCTCTTCCAATCAGGGAATGCGTTGATTCAGAAAATGCAAAGCATTTACAGCGCATAAGGCACGAGACTCAGAAGCAAGTGGAGATCACTGAAGTAGTGGTGTCTACTTAAACTGATATTAAAGGCTCCTATTTTTTTCCCTAAAATAAAATTGAGGTTTATACTTACCTACTCTGTGGACGGCCATTGCACAGAGCAGCCCTTACCTCCTCTTCTGGAGTCCCCTGCTAGTGCTGTTTGCTCCTCCTCTTTTCTGTCTTCATAGCAACCCATTGTGTTATTGGGGCACACGTGCGGGCATGCTCCTGAGTGGAGATGGGCTGAACACCCCCTGTTCGGTTTGCAGCAGAACTCCCGAACAGGTGAAAAGTTCTAACCTGAACGGCGAACCCCATTGAAGTCTATGGGAGGTGAACAGGGAAAAAATCAAAAGTGCCCATTTTGAAGGCTTATATTCGAGTAATTATGCAAGCAGAGCCCCCCTTCCCCAAAGCCCCCCCCCCCCCCATTTTGAGGGCTTGTGGCCTTTCCCCCCTTACAATTATTTTTACCGGCAAATGTTTTTTTATTTATTCAGCTGTCAGCGGGGAAGCCCATTGACAGCAGATGACTCAACGGTTGTTAAAGAGGTTGTAAACTCTGAAAAAAAACAAAAACAAAAAAATCGCATACTAGCTCATTATGAAATACTTACCTCAGAACGAAGCTGTTCCGGCCGTGCCTGCACACCAATGAGATGGCTGACGTTTTCCCTGGAGTTTCTTCTGGGTTTGCGGGCTCCGACGCTGCGATTGGCCGGAGCTGCGATGATGTCACTTCTGCGCATGCATGCTGGAGCTGCCATTCACGGCATGGGGCTCGGAAGGAATAGCACCCGTGGCTGTTCCTTCAGAGCGCATGCGCCACTGATGTCACTGGCTGCATGTAATGTAAATATCTCCTAAACGGTACACATTTAGGAGATATTTTCACTGCCTATAGGTATTATTATAGGCTTACCTATAGGTAAATGTCAGCAGAGGAAGCTTACTTTCTCCTTAAGGAGGCCGCAGCTGGCTTCCCGGCCCTGCTTCTTAACAACCAGCTTTTACTCTGCCCTGATTGGGCAAAGCTTTGATCCAAACAGCGCAGAAGGCACTGTGCAGTGCATCGCAAGGCGTTCAGTGGGGCAAACTGCAAATTCGGGTGTTCCCTGAACAGGGTGAACAGCCAATGTATGGCCCGAACCTATGCTCGGGGCGAACCATTTGCCCAACTCTACTCCTGAGCTGGGCTGTATGTGTTGTGGGGGGTTAGCTCAATGGGGATCACCTTCCCTGGAAAAAGGTAGTCCAAACGGTAGGTTTCTTAAAATCTGATTTGTAGCCAGGTTTATTTACAAGGTGTTACATGTAAAATCAAATAAACAAAACAGAAAATAAATCCTTGCCATCCAGGCGCTAACTAAACATATCCAGTTTTCCCAACTCAGATGTGAAGGGCTTTTCCCAGTCACCCACAAAACAAAGATAATGCAAACCTTTTTGTTTCAGTCACAAAGCAAAGTTCAGTTCAGCAGCTCTCAGGCTTTGGCTTCCTGAGTACAGGTCAAGAGCAATCCTCTGATCCAGACCTGCTTCCTTTATACCACCTGTTGGTGGATACAAGTGGACCGCAAAATCTGATCCGGAACAACCCTGCCAAGGTGGCTGGTAAAACCCGGACCGGATTCAATCTTAGCTTCCTGTAAGTGAATGCATGCGAGGTGAGACATAACGTTCATCAATCACATCGCCTTTCATAATGTCACATATCTCCCTTCCTCTGCTTAAGCCCCTGTGGCTGAGCAGCTGTCCCAACCAGGCAATTGATGCAGGAAAGGGCCATCTGCATTATTTTGTAGTTTCCCAGCTCTATCTTCCATGGTGAACCTAAATACTTGAAGAGCAAGGAACTACCTTGTCACCCGACTGTTTTTCTCCTTGTTATCACACATTAATTTAAGAGGGGCATGATCAGTGACTATTTTGTATGGTCTCCACAGCAGGTAATATTTCAGGGCATCTAAGGCCCATTTGATAGCTAAACATTCCTTCTCAACAATGGCATAGTTTTTCTCATGTCTGTTGAGCTTTCTGCTAAGGAAAACCACTGGGTGCTCATCCCTGTCTCTGACTTGAGACAGTACAGCACCCAGTCCCACATCAGAGGCGTCTGCACCACAATCTCCTTTGTGAAATCTAGGGTCACGAGCACCGGTTGTGCACATAGGGCTTGCTTCAACCTTTGAAATGCCTTTTCTGCCTCAGGGTTCTACTTAATCATGACCGACCCTCTACCCTTCATCATCAGATCTGTCAGTGGGGCTGCAATGGTGGCAAAATTGAGTATAAAACACCTGTATTACCCTATGATCCCAAGAAATGCATGAACTTGCTTTTCATTTATAGGTTGGGGCCACTTTTGAACTGCCTCAATCTTATTGATCTGAGGCTTGATCAGCCCCAGACCAACAATGTAGCCATGGTATTTAGCCTCCTTCAAGCCTATGGCACACTTTCTGGGGTTGGCAGTGAGTCCTGCTTTCCTAAGGGAATCTACTACTGCTTGCACCCAGGCAAATGAGATTCACAGTCTGGGCTGTGGATGACTACATCGTCCAAATAGGCAGCTGTGTATTGACAATGTGATCTTAAGGTCTTATCCATCATTCTCTGGAATGAGGCAGGAGCACCATGCAAGCCAAAAGGCATTCGCTTATACTGGAAGGACCCTTCGGGTGTTGAAAAGCCATCTTCTCTTTTGCAGACTCTATTAGTGGTATCTGCCAATATGCTTTAGTCAGATCTAAAGTAGTCATGTACCGGGTACTACCCAATCTGTCAACAGGCTCGTCGACGAGGCATTGGGTACGCATCGAATTTGGACACGCTGTTCAACTTTCTGAAATCATTACAAAACATTATAGTTCCAGCTGGTTTTGGTACCAACACTATGGGACTTGACCAGTCACTGTGGGACTCCTCTATTACGTCCATCTCTAACATGTTCTTTATTTCATTTGCAACTGCTTCCCACCTAGTCTCGGGTATTCTATAGGTCTTTACATTTATGCGGACACCTGGTTCCATAATTATGTCATGCTGTAGAACTGTGGTCAGTCTGGGCAGATGAGAAAAAAAGTCTCTATTCTTACTCACAAATTCTTTAATGTTCTTCTGTTGGGCCACTGCCAAGGTTTCAGTTATGGGTACTTCTGGAGTCACAGGGGACATGTCCTTTTGGGAGGTTGGTATTGCCAGTAAAGTTTCTCTGTCCTTCCAAGGTTTCAAGAGATTAACTTGATATATTTGCTCTGGATTCCTTTTCCCTGGCTGGTAAACTTTGTAGTTTACCTCCCCTACTGTTTACATACTTTCAAAGGGACCTTGCCACTTTGCTAGGAATTCACTCTCAACTGTGGGGACTAATAGGCCACTTGGCGCCAGGATCTGTCACACAATTCTCTTTTGAAGGGTATCCTTTCCATTTAATTAGGAACTGAATTGTCCTACCTCTCTTTCGGCAGTCGAGAATGGATTCCACTGCAAACTCTGTTTCACTTCCTACCACAACTGAAGGTGGAGGTAGATCCTCTCTCCCTGGAAATGAGCTAGGAATGTCCAGCTTAAGCAGAGAGACCCGGTGAATTTTGTAAGACTTCGGTAGGGAAGGGAGTTTGAATGCTACCGGGTTAATTTCCCGTTTGATTTGACTTCACTTTTTGTCAAGACTGTTTCTTGTTATCCTCTGGGGCATTTTGCATTGTCTCCTGGAGTGTTTGCTAATTTGTTTGAATAAAACTTACTCTGTCTTGGACTGCCGGAACTGAAGCTTCAGGAATGACGTTGGGTAGAAATGAGGGATGGAACCCATAATTCACCCAAAAGGGTGACTGGCTAGTAGCAGAGTGCACTGAGTTAAATGCGAATTCCGCACATGGTAATAAGGCCGACCAATCGTCTTGAGAGAAAGAGAAAAAATATTGTAGGTATTGTTCTAATGTTTGGTTGGTTCTCTCAGTTTGGCCGTTGCTCTGTGGATGATAGGCTGTGGACAAGCATACCTCAATTGACAGGATCTTGCAGAGATCCTCTCAAAATCTTGACGTAAATTGTACTCCTCTGTCAGACACAATATTATCTAGTATGCCATGTAATCAGACTATCTCCTTTATGAAAATTTTTGCTGTGGCCATGGCAGAAGGAGTGCCCATCATTGGCAAGAAGTGTGCCATTTTGGATAGTTGGTCTACTACCACCAAGATGGTAGTAAACCCTTCGGAGGAGGGATAAGTCCACTATAAAGTCCATGGATATTTTCTTCCAGGGTTGTTCTGTGACTGGCAGTGGTCTTAGCAGGCCCCATGGTTTGGCGTTGGCCCCTTTGTTACGCTGCCATGTGGTGCAAGAACTAACATATTCTCTGCAGTCAGATTTCAAAGTGGGCCACCATAAGGACCGTTTGGCTTGCTACGGGACAAAGATCTTGTCCTGATGCCAAAGGAGCCCCTCCTGGTTTCTTAAGGAAGACTACTGGATCCATGCACTGGGTAGAAGCTTGCTCAGTTGCAGTCCTTAGATCAGATTGGATTAGCAAAAAGTTCTGAGGGGACAAGATTGTACTTGGCATGACCTCTTCAGGGGAATCGGGGAACATCTGAGACAAGGCATCTGCCTTTCCATGCTTGGATCCTGGACGGTAGTTGATATGGAAATTAAACCGGGAAAAGAACAAGGCCCATCAAGCTTGTCAAGACCTGAGTCTTTTGGCAGTGCGAAGATATTCCAAGTTCTTGTGATCCGTGAAAATCATGATAAGGTGAGCGGCCCCCTCCTGGAGTTCTCTCCATTCCTCTAGAGCAGTTTTAATTGCTAATAGTTCCTGGTCCCCGACGTCCGTTCTTTTCCGACTGGCTCGTTTTGTGTGAAGAGAAGGCCACGAGATGAAGTAACGCCTTAGAACCTTGACGTTGTGACAAAATTGCACCTGTGGCTACTTCTGAGCCATCCACTCCCAGGACATAGGGCAGAGCGATATCGGAATGCTGTAATATTGGTGCAGAGGTGAAGAGAGATTTCAGTTTGTCAAAGGCGGCCTGTGCTTCTGAAGACCATTGGAATCTGGTGTTCTGGTGAGTTACCTGGGTGATGTGTGAGATAATGGTAGAGAGATTCTTTATGAACCTCCTGTAAAAGTTTGCGAAGCCCACGAATCTCTGGACACCCTACTTGTCGGATGGAGCTGGCCATTGAAGAATAGCTTTCACCTTTTGCGGGTCCATAGCGATTCCATCTGTAGAAATGATGAGTCCTAGGAATTGAATTGACATCTTTTCGAAATGGCACTTTTCAGCTTTAACTTACAGTCCATGCTTCCATAGGATACACAACACCTTTTTCACGTGCGTTCTGTAGAGCTCTAGAGTAGCCGAAAATATAAGAATATTGAGGTAGACGACAAAATTGTCCAGATATTCCCAAAAAAAGTATAAAGTGCTGGAACGTGGCTGGGGCGTTGCACGGTCTGAACTGCATTACTAGATATTCAAAATGTCCGAACCTTGTTCTAAATGCCGTCTTACAATCATCCCCCTCTTGGATGCGGGCAAGATTGTAGGCTCCACGTAGATCTAGCTTAGTAAAGATCTGAGCGGTGCGGAATCTCTGGAAAAGTTCAGGGACCAGAGGAAGTGGGTGGTGATTTTATTAAGCTCCCTGTAATCCACACATGGTCTTAATTATCCTTCTTCTCAACAAAGAAGATGTCGGCACCAGCGGGAGAGGAGAATGGGCGAATGAACCCCTTCTCTAAGTTCTCATCAACGTACTGCCGTAGTGTTTCAAGTTCAGTCTCAGAAAGGGAAAAATGTGACCAAAAGCAGTCTCAGCTCCCAGAAGCAGCTCAATCGGGCAGTCATAGGGAACAGGTGGTTGGAGGATGTCTGCTTTCTTTTTATTAAAGGCGTCTTGAAATTCTAAATAGGCTGCTGGGATATTTGGATCCACACAGGATGTTGATTGGACTGCCAGACAACTAGTAAACTCTCTAGTTTCGGGGACAAAGCAATGTTGGCAATAGGAGGAGGTGAAGAGAACTTCTTTTTTGGACCAGTTGTTCTGGGTTTCATGTGCCTGCAGCCATTGAATTCCCAAGATAATCGGGAACATAGGAGAGTCCAGGATATCAAAGCGTATAAACTCCTGGTGGCCTGAATCGGTTGAGGGGAGGATAGCTGCTGTTTCTTGTGTGACAGGGCCGGAACTGAGTATTGAGCCATCAGCTAAATGGACAGTCAGTCTCTGTTTCTTGCGGTGGAGAGGGATTGCGAGTCTTCTTGCCAAAGTCAGGTCTAGGAAACAGCTGCATGCACCAGAGTCAATGATCGCCTGCATTTCCACTTCCGCCACCTGCAACAAGACCGGGAGAGCAACTTGAGATGATGAAGACCTAGAAACCTAGAAGTACACAGAACTACAGGAAGCTGACTTGCTGGGCCTTATGGGACAGTTGTCAAAATGTCAATTTCCTCCGCAATAGAGGCATATGTTCGCCTGCCGGCAACAAAGTCTTTCATCTGGGGTCAGTGCTGGACGAACCAAGCCGATCTGCATAGGTTCACTCTCGGGGAGAGATGCAGTGGGAGGTGCAGTTGCGGGTACAGGCGGAGCTTTAGGCAGCATCCAGGTAGGTCGGAAGGTTTGGGAACGTTGAGACCGGCGTTTCCGCAGACATCTGTCAAGCTGTATAGCCAATTGGATGATGCCCTCTAGAGTGTTGGGGGTCTCTACTCTGGCCAGTTCATCTTTGAGGGATTCAGACAGTCCCAGCCAGTGCTGATATTTCAGGGCTGCCTCATTCCACCCTGTGTCGGCAGACCATTTGCGGAACTGCATTGTATAGTCTTCCACTGGGCGCCATCCCTGCTGTAGAGTGTGCAGGATAGATTCGGCGGTGGCCATCCGCTGGGGATCATCATATAGCTGAGCCTTGTTTTAAAAAAATAAGTCCACAGAATTAATGACTGGGCTCTTCTGCTCCAATAGACCATGAGCCCATGCCTGGGGTTCCCCCGACAGTAGGGAAATAACGAATCCCTCTTTCACTGTGTCAACAGAAAAAGTAAGTGGTTGCAGGGCTAGGTACAGAAACCTTTCAGGAGTTGGTACTCGTGGTTCAGGAGGAGTCACTACTACAGTGGGAGAAGCAGCAGCGTGTTCTTGGGTTGGAGCATAAGTGGTAGAGCTGGCAGTTGATGGACCCTGGTCAGCAGGAGCGGGTGTCATCGTTAAGTGCTGCAAACAACCCTCCAATTGGAATTAACCTTCCTGAAGTCTCTGTACAGCCTGGGTGAGTGCTGTAACTTAAAAAAAAAAAAACATAAAGCCACCAGCAGGGAAGCACCTACGTCGGTCTCTGACATGGCTGGTTTATACTGTCACATACCGGTTGGAGGCCGAGATGCTGGGAGGGTTCCCCTTGCGGCTGAGTGCAGCATACACCTGGAGATGGAACAGGGAGTGAGGTGCCCACAGAAGCACGGTTTGCCTGGTTGCTGGAGACTGGATGCCGGGGTTGGCTGAGCAGGCTAGATGTGCTGTAAGGCAGGCATGCTCGACAGGATCCAGAAGTTCTGGGCAGTGGAGCAGACTGGAGAACACAGCCGGGAGCCAGGCCGGGGGTCAAACACAGGAGGCAGTCCTTAGCAGATAGGATAAACTGCAACAAGCTGGGTAATACACAGGAGACAGGGCAAGGCAGCGTCCGTAAACCAATCCAAGGTCAGATACAAGGGAGCAGGTAGCAGCAAGGTCAGGAGACAAGCCAAGGGGTCAAAGCAGTGGAATCAGGAAGAGCAGGTCAAGACCGGCCGGGTCGGTACACAGGAAATCCAAGAGAGCAGGTATACAAGGCACAGGAACACGGTGGGGAAGCTGAAGATAAACCAGCAATGCATTGTTCTCAGTAGCAGGCTTCAATAGGCCATTTGGCGACAGGATCTGTCACACATGCGCAAACGTGCAATCGCGGCATCATGCCTTCTAGTGCATCTGCCCACGATTCTTGTGCCAGCATTCATGAGGGGGCGTCTATTTCTCTGACAGATTCTATCTTGCATCAGTGAGATATACTCGATGACGTTTCTATAAGGCGTGGTATCTCCCTCCCATGTTTCCTTTGCAACATCTAGCAATCCCCTGGTGTGTCTTGCATACAGTAGCGTACAGTTACCTCTCGTATGGCAGCAAGAAATCCCAATTTCTCCCATCTTTGTCCACCACCTTTTTTTAACATGCTTTTTAGCGTTTTGTTAAATCTCTCCACAAGACCATCAGTTTGCGGGTGGTAGACAGAGATACGGAGATGGGAGATTTGGAACAACTTACACAATTCTTTAGTGACTCGGGACATAAATGGGGTGCCTTGATCCGTTAATACTTGTAATACTGGAAAAAATGATAATAATGCAGATGAGACTGGAGAACAGTATGGTCGGACAATATAGTTTTGAAAGGACTTGTATGTGGGGCGAATTACAATGTTTACAGCCACCCTGCAGCAAACATGGCTAGAAAAATGCACAAGGTCGTTCATCTAACCAGAGGGACTCCAGAGGACAATTCAACTGCCCATTCACACCTAGCCAGCATGATGCCTGAAGGGTGATGAATTGGATGGACGTGTGTGTGATCATCTGATTGAAGGAATTGAAAGTTGAGCTTGGGAGAGGAACAAACTGGTTATTAGTTTTGGTTCAAAAGGGCGCTGTCTGTCCAGGAAAGGGGCTGCATTGGTAAAGAGGTCATCTTCAGTGAAGTGTAATCAGGCCGGAACATTACAAAGATTGGAGTGAGGTTGATATCAGTTTTTTATGTATATTATGGCAAATATTGGTGTGCCATTCAGGCACAAGACAAGGAGATGTTATATTTGATGAAAATTGATATCCTTGCTGTTTGGACATGGACTGAAATAGGACTGTAGAAGCAAACTGCAATATGACATTTACACATCTGGCTAACATCAAAGAGGGCTATATGAGTGTCCTAATTCATTAACACTTGACTAGGAAGACCCCTGCCCCCGAAACTTGGACAATTTGGGTTATTGAAGGGGGAGGGATGGAATGGACATTCTGAATACCAGAACCCCTGCTGGAGTTTACTGCCCAAATTGGCCAAAAATGACAGCTTACCTCCTGTGCTGGGAGATCATGTGGACAGCTGATGTAGTGATCAGGAAATCAACTGTAAGCCTGGGACAGGAATGCAATATTATAACCTTTTGTTTAAGATATCTTCACTGACTGCAATTACCAACCCCCAACTGGAGGGCGTGCTTCAACTCTGGACAAAAAGGGCCCTTGGTATGAGAGATTCAGAGAGTGAGGATGTGTGGATGAGAGTAGACAGATCCCTACCCCCTTCTTTACCTGTAACCTTCCCTATCCATCTGCCTATATCCCATGTACCTGTAACAATACTGTATTTATTTCCCTATTGTAAATAAACCCTCATTTTTCAAGAATTGGCTGTCCTTCATTGGAAGCCAGACACTCTAAACAGAGCACATTTTACAATACCTCTTTTGGAATACCCACACGACTAAATACCTGGACAAGCTCTTTAGCAATAGTTTTAGCTGAGGTATTTAAGGAAATGGCTTCAGGATATCGCATGGCATATTTCCAGTATTACCAGTATGTGCAGATGGCCCTGGGCAGAGTTTACTACTGGTCCCACCAGATCCATGGCAATTCTTTCAAAAGGTTCCTCAATTATTGGTAACAGTACAAGTGGACTGCGAAAATAGGGCAATGGCGCAGAATGCTGACTCTGGGCATGACTAACAATATTCTTTGACATCTGCATATAACCCGGGCCAAAAGAATCTCTGGGTTATTCTCCCCTTAGTTTTCTCTATACCCAGATGTCCCCTCATATGAGCATGGGCTAAATCTAATACCATCCTGCGATAGGGTTTGGGAACCACTAGCTGTTCTAGCTCCTCCTCCCCTTGCTTTACCACCTGATACAGCAAGTTATTTTTAAGAGCTATGTAGGAAAAAGACACCCCTAAATTAGGCTCAACAGGCTCCCCATCTACCTTTATGTTTTATTTGGCTCTTTTGAGTGTGGTGTCTTTTAGTTGTTACGTACAAAAAACATCTTTCCTGACCTCTAAGTCAGGCATCACATTCTGTCCACTCTCACTATTAGAGAGATCAGAGATAATTTCTTGTTCATTAACCTCCAGCTGGGGGGGAGGATTTCAGCTCCTCCTGCTCCCCAGCCATAACAGAAAAAGGAAAAAAAATCTTCTCCTTCCTCGGACACGCCAACAGTTTCCATTTCAGTTTTGTACTCAAAAGGGTCCGGAGTGAGTTCCAGTGTTTCCTCAGTAGAGGGAGCTCTGTCCTCCCGACTCCTGTTTTCCCATAAACTCCAAAAGTGGGGAAAATCTCTCCTCGCTAGGGCTTCATGAAGCAGTGAGGGTACCACCCCCACTGAATGTGTCACCATGCCCCAAGGGGTATCAATCTTTACCATAGCAGTCTCGTAGTCAGTGCTAGGGTGTAACTTTGCGGGATTTACACAATCACCTTTGGCTAATGTCACCACACTACCAGAATGTAGCAGAGCTGTGACTGGTTTTCCATCAATTGAAATAACACACATTTGTTTTTCCATGCGTTCCTGACTTGTCTTACTGGATCCTCCGGGCGATTTTTCACTCCTAGAGACATTGGAGTGGGGCACAGATGGGTTAAACATGTCCTCAGCAGCAGGTCCACCAGCTGGTTTGCAGTCCCCATGGCTGACCCACTTTCTCAAAGTGTCCGGGAGTGCCCGTAAATAAGGGTCCATGACCACGCATTTCACAATCTTAGGGTCTGGCAAAGTCTCTGGCTGCAGCCATTTCCTGGTGAAGTGTATCAAGTCAAACATTTGGGAGCGGGGTGGCTTGTCAGTACTGTATGACCACAGATGCACCCTTTGAGCCCGGACTGCAATAGTGATGCGCATGCGTGCAAGCATCTCGGCTTTCAGTGTCTCATCCTGGGCAGCATCTGGTTCCAGGTCATAATAGGCCTTTCGTGGTTCTCTTGTCAGAAAGAGCGCTAGCAGTCCTGCCCATTGCTCTTTTTGCCATCCTTCTCGAACAGCGATTCTCTTTCAAAAGTTGCTAGGTACGCTTCCACATCTGCAGGTGTCATCTTCTGCACGAAATAGCTGGCATGCACCATTTTCTGCTCCACTGGCAAAGGACTTGCGGACCACTTCTTGAACTCCACCAGGGCCTCCGCAAACTGGTGACTCATCTCCTGCTGAACTGTAATGGCCTGGCGATTCGCCTCCAGCTGCTGGCGATTTGCCTCCCACTGGGCTGCCGCGACCACTGCAACATGGCAGTTGGTTTCCTGCTGGGCTGCAGTGGCCTGTGCAACCTGGCGATTCATTTCTTGCTGGGTTGCAGTGGCCTGCAGCAGGGCTTTTAATACATCCTCCATCTTTCCACTTGTTTAGGAAGATGCACGCCAAAAATCCACCATGTGTGGGGGGTTAGCTCAATGGGGATCACCTTCCCTGAAAAAAGGTAGTCCAAGCAGCAGGTTTTCTTAAAATCTGATTGTAGCCAGGTTTATTTACAAGGTTGCATGTAAAATCAGATAAACAAAACTGAAAATAAATCCTTGCCATCCAGGTGCTCTAGAGGTGAAGGGCTTTTCCCAGTCACCCACAAAACAAAGATAATGCAAACCTTTTTGTTTCAGTTACAAAGCAAAGCTCAGTTTAGCAGCTCTCTCAGGCTTTGGCTTCCCGAGTCCGGGTCAAGAGCAATCCACTGATCCAGACCTGCTTCCTTTATACCACCTTTTGGTGGACACAAGTGGACCGCAAAATCTGGTCCAGAACCAACCCTGCCAAGGTGGCTGGTAAAACCCAGATCAGATTCCACATTAGTTTCATGTAAGTGAACGCATGCGAGGTGAAACATAACATCCATCGATCACCTCGCCTTTCATAATGCCACTGTGTCCATAGATATGCCCCCTCCCCATGGGATTTGACTGACAGCAGGAATGCAGACTAGCATTGCTACAGGTGGGCACAGAGCACTGAATTGAGAGAGGACTCAGATAAGTATTTGGGGGGGACGGGGGAGAACAACTAGTGAAAGGTTTTTTACCCTAATGCAGGGAATGAATTACCTTCTGGAGGGATCGCACAGGTGTGGTTTATACATAGTTACATTGGTCCAAGCTTGACCAAATATCCTTACCTGGAATTTAGAGCTGCATGATTCTGGCTAAAATGAGAATCACAATTTTTTTGCTTGGAATAAAGATCACGATTTTCACGGCTTAACATCATCTTTCACATTATACAAAAAAATTGGGCTAACTTTATGGTAATGTTTGGGGATTCTAAGTCATTTTCTAGCAAAAATACTGATTTTTAACTTCTAAGCAACAAGTGTCAGAAAAAGGCTCAGTCTTTAAGTGGCTAAACTGACCTCATTACAAACTGAAGTTCATCCCTTTAAACTAAAAGAACTAAATGTTACAATGTTTCTCTTTATCTCCGCCAAAGTGATGTTGTGATAAACTTGGTAGGCTGCCTGTTTTTAAGATCGTGAGGGGGGTTGAATCTCGATCTTTTTAAATGATTAATCGTGCAGCCCTACTGGAATTTCTCTTTAAAGTGATACTAAAGGCTCAATTTTTTTTTTTTTAAATAACATACATCATACTTACCTTCCTCTGCGCAGCGGCTTTGCACAGAGTGGCCCCGAACCTCCTCTTCTGGGGTCCCCCAGCGGCGCTCCTGGGCTCCTCCTCTTCTCGAGTGCCCCGTCAGTGAAGTGCTGTCCCTGGGGTCACTCATGCGGACATGCTCCGGTGTCCTGTTTCTGCATTCCTTGACACAGACAGCGGGACTCGCCCCCGGCTCCTGCATCACTGGACTTGATTGACAGCAGCCAATGGCTCCCCTGCTATCAATCTATCCAATGAAGACTGGAGCCCAGGAACGATCGGGCTCAGGTAAGTAAACGGGGGGATCCGTCCGGGGGCTGCTGCAAAAGAAAAGGTTTTTCACCTTCATGCATGGAATGCATGAAGTTGAAAAACCGTGAGGCTATACAACCCCTTTAAGCATTTACCCACCGTTATGAACTTGTTCCCTTTAATCCAGAGAAGATTTGGTGCTTTTTGTTTGTGCTGCTCCTTCCATTGCTACATGGCATCTTCCATAAGAACCATCATTATTATACTGGTTATATTTTGATTAAATCTTTAATCTCCTACAACAGGACATCCAGTAGTTGTTTTTCAAGTTATAAGATCTGAAAGCTGGTAGTGCATTACTTCTTTCAGCATGAAAAAACTGAACTGATTTCCCCATCCACACTTTTGAGGTGGATGGGGAAATCCTCCCTGCTGTGTCATTGCATTCTGACAACGGGACTAACCCCTCCATCAAAATACACTGATCAGAGCTGATTGAGTAAAAATATACCAACAAAAAGTCGATTGATAGATCAACAGGAACGGCCATACATGGATTGAAATTTCTACTGAACCAAATAAATTTCGATCCATGAATGGCCAGCTTTTAATGTTTTCATCTATACCCACATGTCATGGTTATTGTACACAGTGCTGTAAACGTAATTCCATTGATGACCAAGATAATTGGTCAGTCTGTGCTCAGCAAAATTTTGTAGTCTTTGATTTTACATTAGAGTACACTTGTGTATTTACTATATACCAGTACCGTCTTCACACCATTTTATGATAATAAATATTCAGGGTTCCAGTGCCATCCATCCATTCCTCTCAGCATAATATCGGTTATCTGTTTTTATACTGTATTGTCAGTCTTCCCTACATGCCTAGAAACTAAAATCTCTTAATACTTTTTTCACTTTTGTTTCTGCAGATACGGGACTGGTGTCAGCTTTACTAAAAACCCAGATAAATATATAAAATATTCAGTGGAACATGTTGGTGAGATGATTGAAAGGCTCTTTGACACTTCAGCATAAAGGACTTTGTTCCTATCGAAGATCATGTATATAGTTATACATATATGTCACATGACTGTACATTTTATATATATATATATATAAAAACTTGCCCTAATAAAAGATAACTGGACTCTGTTTTAGTTGTGGAGTAGTGTGGTCTGTGTGTATGTTCCTATTGTAAGTAGTACTTGTTTTAGTTTTTGAAAAACACTCACCATGAATTATAGGTGTGGGAAGATATAGAGATAGATACTATTTAATTTAGTTATGGATTTATTAGTAAATACCTATATATATTTTAAATAATTGTAGTTCACACAGGTACGGCGCAGCCTGAGTCTGCATTCCAAAAGGAATTTGTTTGTGTTTGGGTTTGTTCAGGTGCGAATTCAGGCAATAATTCGGACCTGATTCGCACCTGAACCAGTAAACAGGAACGCACCGGACACCATGCTGGGAACCGTGGCCGCACATATGTGAACCCGGCCTAATGGGCCAAACCACTCGTGCTTATAGATCAGGCATCATTAAATGGCGGACCGCGGTTCGGTTCTGGCCCCAGCAGCCATCCTACCCGGACTGCAGCCTTGCCAAATAGTTGCCTGTGTGTCTTCTCCCCACCACCAGCTCGCCTGCCCCTGCTATGTTCACAGCATGGCAAACCTGTACGGGTCTTTCCCTTCGAGAAGATTGCTGCACTCCCCACGCAGCCTGTCTTATACACACAAGACGTGAATCGTGGCCGCTCTGCACAAAGGGGGAGACTTTTTTAATTAAGAAGTGGGTGATTGGTTGCTATGCACTGGGGCGGTCCCAGCAATCAATCACTCACATTGTGAAAAGTCCTGCCCATTGTTCAGGGCTGTCATGCTTTCCCGTCTTGTGTGAATAAGGTAGGGCTCTATGGGGAGGGGGGGGGGGGGGTGCTGTGCTGTTATGAAAAGGACAGGAATCCACTATCGAGAGAGGACTGTGATGGGGGGGGGGGGGTGATGGGTCAGTCTGTGATGGGGAGGTCTGTAACAGGTCAGTCTGTGATGGGGGGGGGGCTGTGATGGGTCAGTCTCTGATTGGGGGGGGGGGAGGGTTGTGATGGGTCAGTCTGGAATCGGGAGTCTCTGATGGGGGGTCTCTGGACATGCACGGGAGGCTGTGATGTGGAGGTTATCATGTGGAGTCATAGCACCAATATGACACTCGGACCTCCACTGGAAGAAAAGTTTTCCGACTGGACAGATAGATTAAGTCTTTCAGATTTTACTACATTACACAATGCTGTGAATGTAACAAATGGAGCTTGCTGATTAGAGGAGATGACACATAGATGAACTTATTAGTGAGCTGCTGTTCCTTTACTGTCCACTTAAGCCCCGTACACATGGGCTGAATGTCGGGAGACATCGGCCGGTTAAAAATAAAATGGCCGACATTTGGCCTGTGTGTATATCTGTCGGACAAGCATGCTGGAAAACCAGCAGCAGCCAACCGGCTCCCGATCAGTGCTGAATGGAGTGTTCTGGTGGGCGTGCCGTCCCCTTGTCAGAACACAACAGCTCAGCAGGGGAGATTGCTGTACTAACATCGGATCATTTGTACAGCAGCTGCTGACAGTTTTTTTGTTGAATAAAAAACTATTAGTGTGTATCAGGCTTTAGGCTCCATTCACACCTGGGTGATTTGAATCGCGGGTGGAGTCACCTCGATTCTGCCCGCCATTCAGAATCGCGACGCGTTTGCAATGCCATTATTTCTCAATAGTACCCTAAACATGGTGCAATTTTGCTGTGATTGACGCACGACAAATCGTGCAAATAAAATTGTGGGACGTGTTGACCAAAATAAGTTACGGAACTTCTTTTGGGCGACATGTGTCCCGCGATTTTGTTGGTGTAATCTTGCCACGATTGTCGCACAACAAATCGCAGCAAAATTGCACAAACAAAATCGTGGGCAGAATCATTATTCAAATCGGAGCCTTAGTCTTGACTAAGATGTTTTGCTTTGGCTGCAGTGAAGAAAGGCAGATGAGTTAAACATTTTATAGTGTGTGGAAAGGGCAAGTAGAAAAATGGCTAAACAAAAGTATACTAATAATAACAAATTCTTTGGTAGGTGGAACCATTGTCACTTATGTATATCAATTGCGTACTTAAAGCTGAACTCGAGGCAAAAGCTAAATACACAGGATCAATACATATGAGATGTCTTTAAACTGCCAAAAGTTTTGTACTTTATCCACCTAGTCCTGAGACATTTACAGCTCTGTCCTGCAGTACAGTCCTCTCTAGCAGGGGAAAGACCTGATTTTTATCTGCTGCAGTTTTACTTTCACATGACTGAACAGTGAACCTGAGCTCATCTTTCTGCTCTTTTAGTGTGACTTCTTGCACTGTAGCATACCTAACTAGCTCCTTGTGTTGCTCCTCCTACCCTGTGTCTGAATACTGCTGTACAGTAGACTGCAAGAAGCTGATACCTAGTCAGATTCCAATATTATATACTGCTTTTATTTAACCACTTCAGCCCTGGAAGGATTTCCCCCTTTATGACCAGAGCACTTTTTGCAATTCGGCACTGCATCGATTTAACTGACAATTGCGCGGCCGTGCGACGTTGTACCCAAATTAAATTGACGTCCTTTTTTTCCCACAAATAGAGCTTACTTTTGGTGGTATTTGATCCCCTCTGCGTCATTTCTGATCGCCGCTATATACAAAAAAAGCGACAATTTTGAAAAAAAAAAAACAATATTTTTTGCTTTTTAAAAATATAAAAAAGCTAATTTATTCATCAGTTTAGGCCAATATATATTCTTCCTCATATTTTTGGTAAAAAAAATTGCAATCCGCATATATTGATTGGTTTGCGCAAAAGTTGTCGCGTTTACAAAGGATGAGAATTAATTTATGGGGTTTTTATTTTTATTTTTTTATTTCTTTCTCGGACATTACGGGACACAGAGCAGGCTATATATTCATATACATACTGGGTTATACGCCATCTATAGGTGAATGGACACTGGCAATCAAACAAAAAACAAACAGGAGGTACTCCCTCCTATATAACCCCTCCCACACTGGGAGCACTTCAGTTTTTTCGCCAGTGTCTTAAAGGTGGATGGTCACTTCTACAGCTCTGTGGAGCTTCTATGCTGGTTCCCACACAGGTTCTTTTAGAATCAGGGACAGCCTTCATACCGGATCCATTTTAAATGGCATTAAGATAAGATAAATGTTACCGGGCCTCGCTAAGAAGACAGAAGAAACTGCAAGGTTTTGCCTGTAAGCGACCATATATGGCGCTGGATCCTGTGTGTAGGTAAACCTGGAACACTGAACCAAGGTACGCCTGCAGGGTGCTTGAAATAAAAATGGGGTGATTATGGGTTCCCCAAATTTATTTGTAACTATATATTAATTATCTATTCCTCTAATTCGTTAACCTACTAAACTCTGGTAACAGTAACGATAATGGTATGATAATAAGGTTAGCTTATATATAAATAATCAATCACTCTGCTTTAATAAAGCAAGGATTTCATTTATTATACAGAAAGTAGAAATGCTAACATAAAACACTATAAGAAAATATAGAATACACAACAAACAATGATACGTTACATGTCACCGTCCTCAAGATGCTACTCTGGCTGGGCTCCAATGGGCGAGAGAGCAAGAGCAATAGACTTCAGACCTTTTAAACTGTGCTCAGGCACCCACCCACCCACACACACATGCCAGCCTATATAGTATTATAACCAATGGTGGCAGATTTCCTTTCTTCAATCCATCCCCTAGGACATATGCTGTGTTGTATGTGGTAGCAGTATATGTCCATGTATATCTCATATCTGGTCCACCATCTTCCCAGGTCAGGTGTTCTTTTGAAGATCTGTAAGTCAGGCAATCAATCACTTTAGCAGTTGACTATTGACGTTTTTATTACACCATGTGGCTTACATTCCTGCTGTTACTCCCCTGCCCGGGGGCAGGACTCCAAGATGAAGGTTGATATGCAATGGTCATCTCCATAAAACTTGTTGAATGGCATTCCAGGTTACTTCCAGTAGTGTGCAGACCAGATATGATTAGATTTCATATTTCTTGCATTATGGAAAAACCATGTTGCCCTCCAACAGAGCTATATAGGTCCAAGGGAGTGGACCTTCAAAATGGGTACCCGGTCCTTGAAGGTACTTGAGACAAAGCTCGCTGTGATGGGTGAAGGTTGGGCCTGCAGTCTCCTCCAGGCCCTTCAGCGGGAATGGTAAGTAATCCCCAATGGTGATAATGTTACTGAACCCAGCTGGTTTCCTGCAAACATAGCAAAAAGTTTGTTTAAAATTTCCCTCCTTTTGCCTGCACTTCTTTTTTCTCCCCACCAGAGGGCTCGGCTAGAAAGACACAATCATGATTGGTCTTGCCTGCAGTTCCTGTGAAGCTGCCACCAGGGGGAGCCTGCGCCAGTACTAATCTGTATTTTCACTATGTAAGAGTCTAGCCAGGGATGGGAAAAGTGGGAGCTGAGTCAGGCTGGGCAGAAAGCTGAGTTTGGGGAATGTGGGCAAAGCAGTGCATGCACTAGCAGCCATGGCTTCCAAGACGCACAGGGGGGGAGCGAAGCTGCCTGTAATAAGGCTAGAGGCACAGGTGTGTTACCACAGCCCTTGCTGCGTCTAGTCGGACCACTGCTGCCATTGCTTCCCCTGAGAGACCAGAAGCGACAGGGCTATCTGAGCCGCTGAGGCTATCTGATATGGTAGCTGACCCCTCATCTGTTTCCTCACAGTTTGTTACTCATGATGACCTACAGGGGATCTGGCCAATTCTTTTGCAGACACTTCTGCTTCAGAGAGTCCTGAGCCGGAAGAATCCCCGACACCTGCCTCTCAATCTCAGAGGCTGCTGATCCAGGCACTTACAGTATCTCACAAAAGTGAGTACACTCCTCACATTTTTGTAAATATTTTATTATAACTTTTCATGTGACAACACTAAGGAAATCACACTTTGCTACAATATAAAGTAGTGAGTGTACAGCTTGTATAACAGTGTAAATTTGCTATCCCCTCAAAATAACAACACACAACCACTGAAAACAAAAGCGAGTACACGCATAAGTGAAAATGACCAAACTGGGCCCAAAGTGTCAATATTTTGTGTGGCCACCATTATTTTCCAGCACTGCCTTAACCACCTTGAGCATGGAGTTCACCAGAGCTTCACAGGTTGCCACTGGAGTCCTCTTCCACTCCTTCATGACAACATCATCGAGCTAGCGGATGTTAGAGACCTTGCGTTCCTCCACCTCTCGTTTGAGGATGCCCCACAGATGCTCAATAGAGTTTAGGTCTGGAGACATGCTTTGCCAGTCTATCACCTTTACCCTCAGCTTCTTTAGCAAGGCAGGTGTGTTTGGGTCGTTATCATGTTGGAATATTGCCCTGCGGCCCAGTCTCCAACGGGAGGGATCATGCTCTTTCAGTATGTCACAGTACATGTTGCCATTCATGGTTCGCTCAATGAACTGTAGCTCTCCAGTGCAGGCGGCACTTATGCAGCCCCAGATCATGACACTCCCAACACCACGCTTAACTATAGGCAAGACACACTTGTCTTTGTACTCCTCACCTGGTTGCCACCACACACGCTTGACACCATCTGAATCAAATAAGTTTATCTTGGTATCATCAGACCACAGGACATGGTTCCAGTAATCCATGTCCTTAGTGTGCTTGTCTTCAGCAAACTGTTTGCGGGCTTTTTTGTGTGTCATCTTTAGAAGAGGCTTCCTTCTGGGATGACAGCCATGCAGACCAATTTGATGCAGTATGCGGCGTATAGTCTGAGCACTGACAGACAGACCCCCCCACCCCTTCAACCTCTGCAAGAATGCTGACAGCACTCATATGTCTATTTCCCAAAGACAACTTCTGCATATGACACTGAGCATGTGCACTCAACTTCTTTGGTTGATCATGGGGAGGCCTGTTCTGAGTGGAACCTGTTCTGTTAAACCTCTGTATGGTCTTGGCCACCATGTTGCAGATCAGTTTCAGGGTCTTGGCAATCTTCTTATAGCCTAGGTCATCTTTATGTAGAGCAATTCTTTTTTTTCAGATCCTCAGAGCGTTCTTTACTATGAGGTGCCATGTTGAACTTCCAGTGACCAGTATGAGAGAGTGAGAGCGATAACACCAAATTTAACACACCTGCCCCCCACCTGAGACCTTGTAACACTAACAAATCACATGACACCAGGGAGGGGAAGTGGCTAATTGGGCCCAATTTGGACATTTTCACTTAGGGGTGTACTCACTTTTGATGCCAGCAGTTTAGACATTAATGGCTGTATGCTGAGTTATTTTGAGGGGATAGCAAATTTACACTGTACAAGCTTTACACTCACTACTTTACATTGTAGCAAAGTGTCATTTATTCAGTGTTGTCACATGAAAAGATATAAAATATTTACAAAAATGTGAGGGGTGTACTCACTTTTGTGAGATACTGTACATGTAAGATATGTGCAGCATTCAGGTTACCTCCAGAGTCCTGTGGCTGTGTATTCCTCCCTTGGGTCATTAAAATACCACAATGTGCGCAGGGATTCCCTTTGCACCCTCTACTTGAGAGGGTGATATATGCTGACTAGGTGCACCCGGACAGATTGTTCCTTCTAATATATCCTATGGAGGAAAGCTTTTTGAAAGGGGGGGGGGGGGAGGGTACCAGCTGTCCATAAAGCAGTCACATCCCTAAGTAAATCCCTGACTGACCTGCCCTGTTGATAATGCCCAGGTGTTAAGGACCCTTCACATAAAAAGCTGGAGTCCTTATTAACCACTCCAGATCCGCGCTATTGCCATAGTACGGCTCCAGCGCGGATCTGGAATGCCGGGACGACGTCCATGGACGTCGCCCCCTGTGCGCGCTCCTCGCGCCTCAGGCGGGCTCCGTGCGCGCGCGTCGCACGCCGCGCGCGCACGCGCGCGGCGACGACGGTGATCCCCCGCGCGCTCCTCGCGCGTGTCCCCCGCTGCAGGTACCTGCAGCAGGGCCGTAAGGTCTAGGCGCGACCTCGGCATGATACCGTTATCGCGCCTAGACCTCACCAATTATTCCTGAGGTCGAAAAATACACTTCCCAGGAATTGTGGACCCGTAATAGTTGTCCCGTCCAGTCAGTCCCTAAATGAATCCCTACACTGACGAAATACCTGTCGACCA
>BLSH010274184.1:182520-195178 GCA_018402905.1 Glandirana rugosa
AGTAAAAAAAAAAAAAATAATAAAAACGCCATAAATCAATTCCCAGTTTGTAGACGCGATAACTTTTGCGCAAACCAATCAATATACGCCGATTGCGATTTTTTTTTTTACCAAAAATATGTAGAAGAATATATATCGGCCAAAACCGATGAATAATTTTTTTAATGGATTTGTACTTTAGCAAAAAGTAAAAAATATTGTTCTTTTTTGCAAAATTGTCGCTCATTTTTTGTTTATAGCGGCGATCAGAAATGACGCAGAGGCGATCAAATACCACCAAAAGAAAGCTCTATTTGTGGGAAAAAAAGGACGCAAATTTTATTTGGGTACAACGTCGCACGACCGCGCAATTGTCATTCAAAATGCGACAGCGCTGAAAGCCAAAAATTGGTCTGGGCAGGAGGGGGGTTTAAGTGCCCGGTAAGGAAGGGGTTAAAGGCTTCTTTTTCCTTGGCTGGGCATCAGAGCTTATTTATTTATTTATTTTTACTATTCAAAAGCAGCATAGAGGCCTTATTGGATGCATATGTGCTTAGCTCATCCTGGTTGGGCCCGGTTGTAGTTGAACAGGGGCAGGGGCGTTGCTAGATTGGAAAAAGTCCAGGGGCTCTAGCCCGGAAAAATGCGGCGCAGAAAGTGCGCCGCGGCAAAAATGGGTGTGGCCTAAACCAAATGGTGGGCGTGGCTTTATGGGGTGTGGCTCGCGTCTGAGTTGAACGAGGGATGGAGGAAGGAAGAAAGAAAGAGATAGTGAGGGAAGGGAAGAGAAGGAAAGAAAGAAATCGGGATGGAGGGACAGCAGGCCCAGATCCTTCACCACAATACATGTATTCCAGAAAGTTTAACAATCAGCAGATAAAGATACTCCAAACACCTGGTGTTGGCGCTTCAATCATCCTGGCACCATGGTTGTTATGGTGTCAGGATGATTGAAGTGCATTATTACTATAATTACATTGTAATATAAAATGAAATAGTTTAACTCACCAAATGCAGAATCAGTGGGAGCCCTGAGTGTGTCACTTGCCACCATCGCCTGCTACAAAACGCCATCAGGTGCTTCCAGTGGAGTCCCTCTTTTCATCAGGTGCCCCCAGCGGAGTCCCTCCATCCATCAGGTGCCCCCAGCGGAGCCCCTCCATCCATCAGGTGCCCCCAGCGATGTCCCTCCTTCCATCAGGTGCCCCCAGCAGAGCCCCTCCATCCATCAGGTGCCCCCAGCGGTGTCCCTCCTTCCATCAGGTGCCCCCAGCAGAGCCCCTTCTTCCATCAGGTGCCCCCAGCGGAGTCCCTTCTTCCATCAGGTGCCCCCAGCGGAGTCCCTCCTTCCGTCAGGTGCCCCCAGAAGAGTCCCTCCTTCCGTCAGGTGCCCCCAGCGGAGTCCCTCCTTCCATCAGTTGCCCCCAGCGGAGTCCCTCCTTCCGTCAGGTGCCCCCAGCAGAGTTCCTCCTTACATCACAGGTGTCCCCCTGTGTAGCCATCATGTGCCCATCTGTAGCCATCATGTGCCCATCCCATCTGTAGCCATCATGTGCCCATCTGTATACTCCCCTTATCAGGGGCCATATGCACCCTCGCCAGTGCGTGGATTAATCACAGCGGATCAGCGGTCTCCCGCTGTGTTACCATAGAGCAGTGCTCTGAAATATCCGGCCGCCGGCCACTGTAGCAAAGCTCCGCCTCCTAGACGCGATAGACGGAACACTGTTTCAATTTCCCGACATTGGACAGTGTTCCATCTATCACGTCTAGGAGGCGGAGCTTTGCTACAGTGGCTGGCCGCCCGAATATTTCAGAGCACTGCTCTATAGTAACACAGCGGAAGACCGCTGTGATGTGATTAAGGGCAGGGAGGGAAGGAGGTCACTCTGCACAAGAATCGGCCATGGGCGCCGCTGCAGCCACAGCTGAAAGCGGCCCCAGGGCAGTTCGGACCTGCCTGCAGCTCTGACAAGCCGCACGCTCGCGGCTCTGACAAGCCGCCCGCTCATGGCTCTGACAAGCCGCGCACTCGCGGCTCTGAAAAGCCGCCCGCTCGCGGCTCTGACAAGCTGCTCGCTCGCGACTTGATAGAGCGGCATACCCGCCATTAGGGACCCCTCTGGACACTCGGGGCTATGGGCATGACATTCGGGGCTGCAGCCCTGATAGCCACCCCCTAGCGACGCCCCTGAACAGGGGCATGCTTGCAAACTGGCTTAAACGCATGGTTGCTAAAAAAGCAAATTTGTCTAAACAAATGTTTGCTGTAGCATGTGTTTGCTTAAATGCTTGTTTTCTTAAAACACGTTTGTTAAAATATGTTTGTTAAACATGGTTGTTAAAACACGTGGGCTAAAACACAGGGTTGCAAAGAAACACATGTTGCATAGAGACTTGTGTTGCATAGAGACTCGTGTCGCATGGGCCGAGGTCGCATGGACTCTGGTCGCATGGAGACGCGGGTCGCATGGGGAGGGGTGTGGCAAAGACACGTGATGCAGAGACGCGTGTCGCATGGGCCTGTGTCACATTGAAACTTGTGTCTGCATGGGCACGTGTCTGCATAGGAAGGTGTCTGCATAGGTCGCATGATGCATAGCACACATGATACAGAGACACCTGATGCCTATGAATACATGTCGTGCATAAACAGATGCCTGCTTACTTACATAGGCACGTTTTGCATAAACACGTGACGTCTGCTTGCTTACTACTCGTACCTATTACGGTCGCGAAGTAAAACGGGGAGGTAAGTCCTATTCTAGATCTCAAGGTCCTAAACCAATTTCTTGCGGTACGGCCGTTTCGCATTGAGTGAAGCAGCTCAATGATTGCCTCACTCCAGGAAGGAGATTTTTTGGCATCAATAGACATAAAGGATGCATGTTTGCCTGTGCAAATTTTGCTACCTCATCAGAGGTTTTTGGGTTGCGATAGAAGAATGACGCTACCAGTTCTGGCTCTGCCATTCAGGATCACAATAGCTCCCTAAATCTGCATAAAGATTCTGGCTCCAGTGCTGGGCCTTCTGGGGTCACGAGGGGTCCTAATAATGGGATGCCTGGACAACCTCTTGCTCAGAGATCAGTCTCGGTGCAGACTCGAGCAGAATATGACCCTAACAATCCTGAAAAGCAGGGGTTGGGTCATGTATGTAGGGTATTCCTTACTAGACCCAGGTCAGTCTCTGGAATATCTAGGTCTATAGCTAGATACAGTCCAGGCAAGGATACTCTCACCGCTGAGAGGATCAGCGACCTCAAGGCTCTGGTAAGCCAGGTGAGGGTGATGAGACACTCTTCAGTTCATCTCTGTGTGAGGCTGCTAAGGAAGATGGTAGCCTCTTTTGAGGCAGTTCCCTATGCACAGTTTCACTCCAGGGCGCTTCAGCGCAACATCCTGGCAGAGTGGAACAGACATTTACAGACTTTGAATTACTGCATATCCTTATCTCCCAGGGCTCGATGGAATCTTGCCTGGTGGTTAGTAAACCAGAATCTGTCTCAGGGCAGATCTTTTCTTCCAGTGTCTTGGAAGATTGTCACCACAGATGCCAGTCTTGTAGGCTGGGGAATGGTCATGGGGGACTCCACGGTCCAGGGGAGATGGTCCTTGGTGGAGCAGAGATTGCCCATAAACCTCCTAGAGCTACAAGCTATTTGGCTAGCTCTGAGGTATTGTACATGCAGGTTGCAGGGCTACCTTTAAGGGTACAGGCCGACAAGACCATGGTGGTGGCAAGTTTGCAAGACTCTCTGCAGTTCACATCCCAACCGATACACCTGGGAGAGTGGTCACTGCAGCCCAAAGTGTTTTGGGAAATTTGCCTGCACTGGGGGTCGCCAGAGGTTGATCTACTAGCATCTCAATTCAACAACAAAGTCCAGCAGTTTGTGTCCCGAGCAGGGGATCCTTTGGCTAGAGGAGTAGGAGCTCTGGTGATTCCATGAGCCCAGTTCTCCTTGATCTATGCCTTTCCCCCAATCTCCCTGCTACCGTATCCCTTGCGCAAAATTCAGGAGGAGGCGGCAACAGTCATTCTGGTGGCGCCAGATTGGGCCAGGTGGCCTTGCTACCCAGAGATAATGAGGTTAATGGTGGACGGGCCTTGGCAGCTTCCAGTCCGATCCAATCTACTCTCTCAGGGTCCTATATTCCACCTGAATTTACATGCGCTAAGCTGACGGCATGGCGATTGAAGCCATGGTATTGAGAGATCCTGGGGTTTTTTGGGCCCTGTGTTATCTACAATGGTAAATGGTAAAAAGCTAGTCACCAGGAAGATTTATCACAGGGTCTGGAAGGCTCACATTGCGTGGTGTGAGGCCAGGAAATGGTATCCCCGCTAGTATGTGATTGGTAAAATGCTAGCCTTTCTTCAAGCAGGAGTAGACTTGAAGCTGATTTTGACTACAATCAGAGGACAGGTTTCTGCCTTGTCCATATGTTTTCAGAAGCCTTTGACTTCTCGCTCCTTGATCAGGACCTTCCTTCAAGGGGTAACTCATCTGTTACCCCCTGTTATATTTCCTCCCTGTCCATGGGATTGAATCTGTTTTTTTCAAAGGACAAGTTTCTGCCTTGTCCATATATTTTTCAGAGGCCTTGGCTTCTCACTCCTTGATCAGGACTTGTCTACAAGGGGTAATTCGACTTTTACCTCCAGTTAGATTGCCTCTCTGTCCAGGGGATTTGAATTTGGTTTTGTCAGTGCTGCAGAAGCAGCCTTTTAAACCTATTAGGGAGATTCCCTTGGTTCTTTTGACTAGGAAACTAGTCTTTCTTTTTGTCATCACCCCAGCCAGAGGGGTTTCGGAGTTGGCAGCTCTTTCTTGTAAAGAGCCAGACTTGAGATTGCACCAGGATAAGGTGGTGTTGCGGCTCTTCCATCCTTCCTACCAAAAGTAGTGTCGGCCTTTCTTCTCAAGAAGATATTATGTTACCTTCTTTTTATTCTCAGCCCTCCTCACCGGAGGAGAGATGATTGCACTCTCTAGATGTGGTGAGTGCTGTTAAGATCTATCTGAAGAGATCTGCAGACATCAGTAGGACTGATGCTTTTTTCTTTTTTTTGTTGCCTAAAGGCCCTAGGAAGGGTCAGGCGGCATCCAAGGCAGCTGTATGGCTGTGGATTAGCCAGCTGATTACTCAAGTTTATGGTTAAGGGGAGTGCTCCTTCCACCAGGAGATAGGGACCTCCTGGGCTTCTGCCATCAGACAGCAGTGGCACAGATTGTGAGGCCACTACATGGTCCTCAGTACATACATTCACAAGATTCTATCAGGTGGATGTTAGAACAGTGGAGGATTCTGCTTTTTGGCCACAGCATATTAAGGGCTGCAGTTTAATGGGGATTGTGTCTCCCTCCCCTCAGGGATTGCTCTGGGACATCTCAGTATGTAAATGAATATATAGCCTGCTCTGTGTCCCGTGGTGTTGAAGAAAGAAGGACATCACGGGACACAGAGGTCCCTCCCCTCTCTGTCTTTGTGGAGTTCATTGCTTGCTACCAAACTGAAGTGCTCCCAGTGTTGGAGGGGTTATATTGGAGGGGGAACTTCCTGTTAGTTTTTTATTTGATTGCCAGTGTATATTCACCGTATAACCCAGTATGTATATGAATCTATAGCCTGCTCTGTGTCCTGTGATGTCATTTGAATGAAATGGATTTTACAGGTAAGTATGTATAAAAAAAAAAAAATCAAATTTTTACTAGCAATGGCGGCGATCTGTGTGGGGGCTGGGCTGACTGGGGGAGGGGAGTGATCATTGCTCCCATATACAGGAAGCATACGATCACACTCCTTCCCCACTGTCAGAAAGGAAATCCGTGTGTACACACAGGGATCCCCATTCTGTCACGGGGGGGGGGCGATTGCGGGTAGCCAGTGGACATCGAGTCTGCCCTACACGCTCCCTGGCTCCCCCACCACACAGCAAGCGCACCTCCGGCAGCGCACGCGCACTCACGATCCGGGATCTCGTCAGGCGATATGCAATATCGAGCCAAGTTGCCACCATCAATCCATGGCGGGCGGTTGGCAGCTTGTTAAAGTAAAGGCCAGCTAAGGGTATAGCCCCTCCTACTATCAGCATGCCTAGTTTCCTATGGGAATGGATATCTTTTTTCATTTCTGACCTGTGATTTCTTCTAGCAACTTTATCCTCTTCAATCAAGACCCTTCTCTAGCCACTTCAGCCCCAGGAAGAGTGACAATTTTGAAAAAAAACATTTTTTAAAAAAATTTTTGCTATAATAAATATCAAAAAAATATATATAAAAAATTATTCATCAGTTTAGGCCGATATATATTCTCCTACATATTTTTGGTAAAAAAAAACCCGCAATCGGCGTACAGTCAGGTCCATAAATATTGGGACATTGACACAATTCTAATCTTTTTGGCTCTATACACCACCACAATGGATTTGAAATGAAACGAACAAGATGTACTTTAACTTCTGACTTTCAGCTTTAATTTGAGGGTATTTACATCCAAATCAGGTGAACGGTGTAGGAATTACAACAGTTTGTATATGTACCTCCCAATTTTTAAGGGACCAAAAGTAATGGGACAATTGGCTGCTCAGCTGTTTCATGGCCAGGTGTGTGTTATTCCCTCATTATCCCATTTACAAGGAGCAGATAAAAGCTCCAGAGTTCATTTCAAGCGTGCTATTTGCATTTGGAATCTGTTGCTGTCAACTCTCAATATGAGACCCAAAGAGCTGTCACTATCAGTGAAGCAAGCCATCATTAGGCTGAAAAAATAAAACAAACCCATCAAAGAGATAGTAAAACATTAGGTGTGGCCAAATCAACTGTTTGGAACATCCTTAAAAAGAAAGAACGCACCGGTGAGCTCAGCAACACCAAAAGACCCGGAAGACCACGGAGAACAACTGTGGTGGATGACCGAAGAATTCTTTCCCTGGTGAAGAAAACACCCTTCACAACAGTTGGCCAGATCAAGAACACTCTCCAGGAGGTAGGTGTATGTGTGTCAAAGTCAACAATCAAGAGAAGACTTCACCACAGTGAATACAGAGGGTTAACCACAAGATGTAAACCATTGGTGAGCCTCAAAAATCGAAAGGCCAGATTAGAGTTTGCCAAACAACATCTAAAAAAAACCTTCACAGTTCTGGAACAACATCCTATGGAAAGATGAGACCAAGATCAACTTGTACCAGAGTGATGGGAAGAGAAGAGTATGGAGAAGGAAAGGAACTGCTAATGATCCAAAGCATACCACCTCATCAGTGAAGCATGGTGGTGGTAGTGTCATGGCGTGGGCATGTATGGCTGCCAATGGAACTGGTTCTTTTGTATTTATTGATGATGTGACTGCTGACAAAAGCAACAGGATGAATTCTGAAGTGTTTCAGGCAATATTATCTGCTCATATTCAGCCAAATGCTTCAGAACTCATTGGACGGCGCTTCACAGTGCAGATGGACAATGACCCGAAGCATACTGCGAAAGCAACCAAAGAGTTTTTTAAGGGAAAGAAGTGGAATGTTATGCAATGGCCAAGTCAATCACCTAACTTGAATCTGATTGAGCATGCATTTCACTTGCTGAAGACAAAACCGAAGGGAAAATGCCCCAAGAACAAGCAGGAACTGAAGACAGTTGCAGTAGAGGCCTGGCAGAGCATCACCAGGGATGAAACCCAGCGTCTGGTGATGTCTATGCATTCCAGACTTCAGGCTGAAATTGACTGCAAATAATTTGCAATTATTAAAAAGTGAAAGTTTGATTTATGATTGTTAATCTGTCCCATTACTTTTGGTCCCTTAAAAAGTGGGAGGCACATATACAAACTATTGTAATTCCTACACTGTTCCCCCGATTTGGATGTAAATACCCTCAAATTAAAGCTGAAAGTCTGCAGTTAAAGCACATCTTGATCGTTTCATTTCAAATCCATTGTGGTGGTGTATAGAGCCAAAAAGATTAGAATTGTGTCGATGTCCCAATATTTATGGACCTGACTGTATATTGATTGGTTTGTGGTTTGAAGTTATAGCGCCTGCAAACTATGGGAATTAATTTATGGCATTTTTTTTTTTTTTACTGGTAATGGCGATCTGCGATTTTTTATCGGGACTGTGATATTGCAGCGGACATGTGGGACATTTTTGACACTTTTTTTGGGATATTGACATTTATACAGCGATCAGATATAAAAAAAAAAGCACTGATTACTGTATAAATGTCACTGGCAGGGAAGGGGTTAACCTACAGGGGGAAATCAAGGGGTTAAATGTGTTCCCTAGGTGTGTTCTAACTGTATGGGGGCTGGACTGGCAGGCACATAACAGATATCACTGATCCTGATTACAGGGATCAGTAGATCTGTCATGTTCCCCCTCACAGAACGTTCTCTCTATTAGGCGATCATGGGTCACCAGCAGACATCATGTCCGCCCGACTCGCGTGTACACCCACACAACGTGCTGGCGGTGGCTGTGAGTGTGCGCGGGGAACAAGCAAAGGGGCGGAAGTCCATGGACATCTCCCCAGCAATTCAGGTCCGCAATGTAGCCGTCTTTTAGCTATAGCACGGATCTGTAGGGGCTAGAAAGCTGCATGTGGATTTCCCACTGATTTACAGCTATTCTGCCTGAGTTTTGGATTGTATCATTGGACCCTGCTGGACTGGTCTTTCTGGGGGTCTGAGATGGGTCAGTCTGTGATGGGGGTCTGTGACGTGCGTAGGAGGCTGCTATGTGTCTGTGAATAACCTTGAAAAGAATTTAGATCTCTAGCTCTGTAATGACCATCTCAGACAAGGAATCAAAACTGTAATCTGAAATGAGTACATTAGGGTTCACAGACACCTACAGGTCTGAAGGTTTATCTACGTATCTCTTTGCCACTCTTGACATCCTGTCTGATTAATGAGATATGCAGCTTAACTTCATCTATTCTATTCTTCCCTACGCGTTTCATCAGAATTGACATCGTCAGGGTTATTACCTCCTGCTGCTGTCAATTACAGCCAAGGAGGAGGGAACGTCTTTGGACACACAAAGCTGACTCAGGAGCGAGAACACATGAGGGTCCCAAAAGCGGGGCTGCTTTGTGCAGAACCATTGCACAGAGCAGGTAAGTATACCATGTTTGTTATTAATACAAAAATAATCCTTTGCAATGACTTTAAGGGATCTTGTTGAACTATGGGAGGAGAGTAACATACCTGTATTGAGCCTAGGGTGGAAGTAGAGTTTTTACGTGGTCCCTCATCACTACATGTCTACATGCAAAGGAAAATTACAAACTATTCCCCTTTTGGAAACAAATACACATATCTGTTCATATCGGTCCATACTGATTGCATTGGTTATCAAGCCTTCTGACAAGGCTGGCAATGTGGTGGTACTGGATCACCAAACTTAACAAAGCATGTGTTTAAATTTTTTAAACAATTGTGGTTGGTACAAACCTGTAGATAACATGTTGGTGACACAATTCCAGCAAGAATTTTTGACCATCACTAGTAGAGCCTTCAACAGCGTTATCATTAATAAAAACACTTGAGCTCATTAAGGCGGACTATCCTCACATGCCTACCTTTTTTTTTTTTTTTTCAAAGAGCTTTTATTGAACATAGACAGTGGTATAATTGAACAAGAGACAATCAAGACCGATACAACATACAATAAGATAGGGATATAACAACCATGTGCACTGCTGGAGGTTCATGGACAGTTTGACCTGAAGAGCGATGCAACATCATACCTATGTTGATACAACCAGATTGCGAGCTATATTGTATTAATCGGTATAAAGTTTAACATTTCTAATACCTACTAGGCTTAACGTTTGGCGGACTAGTGCCTATGCTTATGCTAGTAATCACAATATGCAGTAAGACTCTATCTGAAAATGCAGGGAAAGGATGTCTCTTGACAGAGCCTAACAGGGAGGTGTGGACCAGCACACCTGCCCTCAGCGGGGAAAAAGAGGGAGAGGGAGTAAGGGGGGGAGCTGAATTTGATGGGGATGAGTAAAGTAGAGGGTGAATGGGATTGATGGGGCGGTATGAGAACTGGGAGGTGCAAGACAAACTCCTGCCGGAATAGTGTGGGAAGACGGACGCCAGTTACCTGTGGGGTATAGTATATGAGTGAGACCTATACGACTATCCAAGTGGCTGAGGGTAGATAGGGCTATCATTGTACTCCTATGCTAATTGGGGGGGGGTCATGTCTGAAATGCCTGCCACAATTTAAAAACTGGGAGCCAGTGTGTCAGAGCCTGTTATGGTTTCCCGCTGGGGGGGTCACGGGCAGTGTAGTCTAGGTATATACTTTAGAGACAGGGATGTTCAAAGTTTGAGATGTAATCTGGTGTAGTTTTGTAGTGTATCCAGGGTGCCCATTTTTTGTAGAATTTGTGTGGAATGTTGTGAGCGATTGCGATGAGTTCCTCCATTTCCTCGATCCTGTTAATGCGGGTAAACCAAGCCTTTAGCGAGGGGGGGTCAATAGTGCCCCATAGTCTCGGGATGCAAGCTCTTGCCGCGTTGACCAACATTAGGGCTAGGGATTTTCGATAGGTGTGTGTACTATTCGGTTGATAATGAAGTAGGAGTTGTGCCGGGGTGAAGTCCAAATTGTGTGTGGTTATGTGTTTGATGTGGGCATGGACCTTTTTCCAGAATGGTTGTATGCGGGGGCATGCCCACCAGATGTGCAACATGTCTCCCGGGGCGAGGGAGCATCTCCAGCAAGCGTCAGGTAAATTTTTGTTAAACTTGTGAAGTAGGGAGGGGGTGCGGTACCATCTCGTTATTATTTTCTAATTGGTCTCCTGTATGGATACATTAATGGAGCCTTTATATGCCTGAAGGGGAATAACTTCCCAGTCCTTGTCTGTGAAAATGAGTTGGAGATCCTGGGCCCACGCCCTGCAAGCCGGCCCTTCATCGGCTCTGGTGGATTCCCACAACATGTTATGAATCGTAGATATAACATGGCGTTGTGGCTCGTTGGAGAGGCATAGCTGATCAAAAGCCGAGAGGTCACCAGACCAGTTCACAGAGTGTTGGGTGCTCTTGAAAAAATGTTTGATTTGCAAGTAACCAAAGGGGTCCACTTGCCTCTCTGGAAATAAGGTGTGGTTCAGGTGTTCTCTTGTGAGGAGGTTACCGTCCTTGGAAATGTGGTGTATGCGTATGACTATGTACGACTTGTCGTCCGGAGGGGGAAGTGGAATAACCCCCGGAGGGAAGTCGGGGTTGTGAAGTAAAGGGTTAAGTGGTCCTGGGGTCTTGGAGAGATTGAATTTACGTTGCATCAAGTTGAAGCACTTTAGAGTGGGGGCTATCAGGGGATGGTTTAATACTTCTTTTGGTACATGTTTATACTTAATCCAAGGAAGGTGATTAGTGGGGATCATGGAGAATGTGTTTTCTAAAGAGACCCAGTCTTTGGTTAAGGGGTGGACGTGCCAATCTACAATACGTTGCAGATGACAGGTCCAATAATAGAGTTGGATGTCAGGAAGGCCTGTGCCACCTTTAGGCTTGGGTTTCGAGAGTTGGGAGAATTTAATTCTAGCCCGTTTGCGTGCCCAAAGAAAGTCTGTGCTTATGGACTTTAAGGTCTGGAAGAAGGTTTTTGGAAGTGCTATTGGGAGTGTTTGTAGTAAGTATAGTACGCGAGGGAGGATATTCATTTTTAGTATGGCCATTCTACCAAACCACGAGAAGTGGGCCCTGTCCCAATGTTTTAAGTCTTCTGTGATCGTTTTCAGAAGCGGGAGATGGTTTTTCTCGTATATTTGGGATAGTTTGGAGGGGATCTGTGTGCCCAAGTAGGATAAGGAGTCGGATTTCCATTTGAAGGGAAAGTTATCTCTGCATGTTCTATATTGCGTCTCAGGGAGAGTGATGTTGAGGGCATGAGATTTGTTAAAATTAATTTTGAAGTGAGAAATAAATTGGAAGGCCTGGAGGTCTGAAAGTAGGTTCGGGAGGGAGACATGGGGGTGCGTAAGGAAAAGGAGAATATCGTCAGCATAGGCCGCTAACTTAAATTGCCTATCCTTAATGGATACTCCTTTAATGTCCGGGTTTTGTTTTAATTTCCGCAGGAAGGGTTCCAAAGTGATAATGAAGAGGAGAGGAGACAGAGGGCAACCCTGGCGTGTACCGTTTCTGATTGAGAAGGCGTCCGATAGGCTGCCATTGGCACGTACTCTTGCTCTAGGGTTTGAGTATAGGGCCATTATAAAACGAATTAACTTGTCTTTAAAGCCGATCTGGTGAAGTGTTGCGGATAGGTAGTCCCAGGCTAGCCTATCGAACGCCTTCTCAGCATCTAAAGATAGAAGGAATCCGGGGGTTTTGGTACTGGATAGGCGTTGTGAAGTGGTCTAGCCGAAATTTCTGTTCAATTAAGCAAAATATTACCGGGATATGAGTTTGGGATCTCGTTCTCATGCACGGTTACCGTCGGATAGCCTGCGGAAGAGTTAGTCTTTGCCATGTGCGGTCCCAACGGGAGACAGAGGAGAGGAGAAGTAATAGTGAAACCTTGGGAAGGACGCCTTTAATTTTGTTTTGGGCCTGTAATTTCCTCATAGGTAATTCCTATCCGTTAAATTCAATCGCCGGATACGACTGCTATAAGAGGAAAAGGAATGCGTGGGGGTACAGAGGG
>BLSH010274184.1:195188-206014 GCA_018402905.1 Glandirana rugosa
TTTGAAGTGAGAAATAAATTGGAAGGCCTGGAGGTCTGAAAGTAGGTTCGGGAGGGAGACATGGGGGTGCGTAAGGAAAAGGAGAATATCGTCAGCATAGGCCGCTAACTTAAATTGCCTATCCTTAATGGATACTCCTTTAATGTCCGGGTTTTGTTTTAATTTCCGCAGGAAGGGTTCCAAAGTGATAATGAAGAGGAGAGGAGACAGAGGGCAACCCTGGCGTGTACCGTTTCTGATTGAGAAGGCGTCCGATAGGCTGCCATTGGCACGTACTCTTGCTCTAGGGTTTGAGTATAGGGCCATTATAAAACTAATTAACTGGTCTTTAAAGCCGATCTGGTGAAGTGTTGCGGATAGGTAGTCCCAGGCTAGCCTATCGAACGCCTTCTCAGCATCTAAAGATAGAAGGAATCCGGGGGTTTTGGTACTGGAGAGCCAATGGTGGATATGAATAGTTTTCAGGGTGTTATCCCTGGCCTCCCTCCCAGGGACAAAGCCCACTTGATCAGTAGAAATAAGGGATGGTATAAGTGGGAGAATACGATTAGCTATGATTTTGGCATATATCTTAATATCAATATTTAAAAGAGATATTGGTCTGTAATTGGACGCCGACTCTTGATCCTTCCCAGGTTTGGGAATAACACAAATATGCGCTTCAAGTAGGCTATTAGGTGGATTGAATGGTTGGGATAATTGGTTAAACGCACGGAGGAAGGGGTTTGTCAAGTCTTTAATGAAAGTTTTATAATATGAGAGACAGAGACCATCAGGGCCAGGGCTTTTACCTGTCTTCATTTGGCTTATGACTGTCTCAAATTCTTCAGCGTTAATTGGACCGTCAATGTCAGATGCAATTTGGTCCGAGATGGGGGTAGGGCTATACTGATTAAGGAAATCCCGCAAGGCTTCCTCGCGGGTGTCCTGACCTGGATAGGGGTTATGTTCTGGTGGGAGATTGTAAAGTTTATAATACTCCGCAAAGTGGTTAGCTATGTCTTTGTTATTTGTGATAAGTTTCCCGTCTGAGGTGCGGATTTTGTGAATCGTGCGCTGTGCTTTTTTGGTTTGTAAGGCTCTGGCAAGAAATTTGCCCGCTTTATTGCCGTGCTCGTAAAAGAGCTTGTTTGATAGGGTGGCATTGCGTCTGATTTTCTTATCTAGAACCTCCTTTAGTTGAGCACGAGCTGCTTGTAAGTTTGAGAGTGTTCTATGAGCGTGCGTGAGCTTGTGAGAGCGTTCCATATACCTACCTTTTATGCATTTCCAAACATGCACAAAAACCTTACTGATCCCCTGGGCGACTCATTGTCTCGGGGACAGGCTGTGTCACTGAGAAAGTAAATACGTTAGTAGATAATTACTTGCGTCCACATGTGACTGCTCTGCCCTCATATATACAGGATACCCGTGATATGTTGAAGATAATAAGTTCATACATGATTGGTCACCACAGATTTGGGGGCCCTCTACAGCTCATTATCCCAGGGGTGTGGCTGTGGTGGCAGATTTTATTTGTAAAAGGAACAGTTCCTTTGGTAATTAATTTATGTTGGAGTTACTCAGATTTAATCCAATGAGCAATATTTTTATGTTTTTGATGATTCCCACTTCCTTCACGTGCATAGGCTGGAAATGGGGACACACTTATGCTCCATCATATACCAACCTATGCCTGGGGTGGAAATGGGGATACGCTATGCTCCATCATATACCAACCTATGCCTAGGGTGGGGGTGGGAAAGGCAGCTGTTCTCTGATGGTTCTCCTTCATCAGTGTTCCTGTGCCACTGGTACATCGACAATATATTTTTTTTTTTTTTTATGTGAACAGGTACCAGACTAGAGAACTTCATGGTATGTATTGCACAGAATACATATAGCCTTAAGTTCACCATGGAGCATAGTACCAGGGAGGTGAGATTCTTGGACATTAGGATCTCGGTTAAAGAGGGTGGTATGTTGGTGTCCAATTTATTTAAGATGCCCGTGGTGGTGAATACCATCTTGTATGCCGTCAGTGCCCATCCTGATTTTTTTGAAAAGGAGTATCCCCCTATGGGCAATATCTGCAACTACAACGCATTTGCTCAAGGGAAGAGATCTTAAAAATGAATGCAAATTCTCTTTGTGACAGACTTTATAAAAGTCGATATAGTAAAAGTGTCTTCAAGGCAGCCTCTCAGAAGGCGTGTGTTAAGTCATGTGAGGCCCACATTTATGATCCGACTAAACGTTAAAGATATTTGTAACAGAGGGTAATCTTAATGTACTCTAGACCAGCGGTCACCAACCAGTGGTCCGTGGACCACTGATGGTCCACAAGAAAATTTTGGTGGTCCCGGGGGTTCTGCCACAAATCATCATTGTGGCAAATGTATACTGTCCAGTGTTGTTTCCAATGTTGTTCTCAATGCACGCTGATAGATACCTGATGCCGCCTCTGTAGTTCCTGTGAACTCAGAGGGAGGCGCTGGGAGTAGTGAAGAAAGGGGGAGGTGAAGAAGGGGGGGACTTCCAATGGCAGCACTGATCATAGACTGTGGGAGGAAGTACAGAGCTTGAGCACATTGCTGGATAAGGAGGTGAGATCCAATGATGAGTCTGTGTAAGGCAGCAGTTTGATGCAGAGTGGGGGGGGGGCAGAGAGACGGAGAATTGTGTGTATGTGCGGCTGCGAGATCGCGGATTGTGACCGTGCGCATTCACTGTGTGTAGGGCGGACCGTTGTCTACCCGCAATCGCTCCCCCGCAGTGAAAGAACGGGATCCGTGTATGTAAACACACGGATCTCCGTTCTGACAGGGGAGGAGAGTGATCGCATGCTTCCTGTATATGGGAGCCGCGATTATTCTCCTCCCCCACTCAGCCCAGCCCCCATACAGTTAGTAACACCTCCCAGGGAACACAGTTAACCCTTAGATCGCCCCCTAGTGTTAACCCCTTCCCTGCCAGTGACATTTACACAGTAATTTGTGCATTTTCATAGCACTGATTGCTGTATAAATGTCAATGGTCCCAAAAAAGTGTCCAACATGTCCGCTGCAATGTCGTAGTACCGCTAAAAATCGCAGATCGCTGCCATTACCAATAAAAAAATTTAAAAAAATGAAAACCCCATAAATGAATTCTCATTGTTTGTAAACGCGGCAACTTTTGCGCAAACCAATCAATATACGCCGATTGCAATTTTCTATACCAAAAATATGAGGAAGTATATATATCTACAAAACTGATGAATAAATTTGTTGTTTTATAATTTTTTTTGGATTTGTATTTTAGCAAAAAAGAAATATTGTTTTTTTTTTCAAAATTGTTGCTCTTTTTTTGTTTATAGCACAAAAAATAAATACTGCAGAGGTGATCAAATACCATCAAAAGAAAGCTCTATTTGTGGGGAAAAAAGGACACTAATGTCGTTTGGATATAACGTCGCACGACCGCGCAATTGTCAGTTAAAGCGATGCAGTGCCAAATCGCAAAAAGTGCTCTGGTCCTAGGGGGAAATCCTTCCAGGGCTGAAGTGGTTGAAAAATGATGTTACTTTTAGGGCTCTTTCACACGCACGGATCGTTCGGGTCCGCCTGTCAGTTTTTCAGGTGGACCCGAACGGACGCTCCATTGTTCTCTATGGAGCGACGGATGTCAGCGGTGACATGTCTGCTGACACCCGATCTGCTCCGATCCGCCAAAAACAGTTGGATGAAAACCCTATTTCCGTGCTCATCCAATCCTTCATAGAGGAGAATGGAGCTGTGACAGGTCAGTCTCTGCACAGAGTGCAGAGACTGTCCTGTCATCCGCCGGCTCAGCAGGGATAAACGGATGAATCCCTGCTGCGGGGTGGAGCCCCTCAAAACGTGAAAGGGGCCTTAAGCGTGAAAGATCCCTCAGTGATCAGTTGACGCAGAGTCAATATATATCTCAGGAGGCCATGAACTCTGTTGGAGCCACTAAAAGAGGCACATATGTATGTGACTCATGCCGATACCATGCGTGGATATGGGAGGGTAGATCTATCACTCCCTAATGGGACAAATGGCCTTCTCTCCTGGGAATGGAGAAATCAACTCAATTTAATGTAGCGGATACCCTGCTATTTCTGCGGCTTTTGCTAAGCGGCTGCGGTAAATACACAGGCTCTCCTAGAAGGGAGAATGCACCTGTCAGCCCTGCAGAGGAATTTCTCCCCCTCCTTGTTTTCACTGACTGGACTTAATGTAATGTGTGCAGAGAGACGCAGAACCACAGAAGGATCAGTTTACACTGCTCTCTGGTGTGCTTCTATGGGCATAGGAAGAAACAGGCAAAGGAAGGAACAGTTACAGCAGCCAATGAAGGAGGCTTTTACAAGCAGCAAGGCAAGAAGGATTGCTGGGAGCAGAGATGCCTCATGGGAGAAGCTATGTAAGCAGAGGCTGAGGCCTGACACAGTCTCTCCGGACAGTGGTGATCGATCAGACAGGACCCTGTGTGGTGGAGGCAACTGAATTGCGGCCTACTCCCACAGACTGTGGGGTTCAGTGGCCTTATAGTGCTCCAGTGAGTAGCCTAGGGAGTCTGCCATGCACCAAGTGGAGCCTGTTCCTCTTTCCTGCATCCCTCTGGGGCAATCGATCCTGGAGAACCGTGGAGAGAGACGGGGGAAGTTGATCCAAGGTGCCAGAGCTGGGGTGTTGTCCTCATCATCTCCATCCTCATCGTTACCATCATCTGAGCAGCGGATCCATCCCTCACAGTCACTGTTAATGTTGGATGAGCGGGCTAGGCCCATCAATATAGCACTGAGCACATAAAGACCGATTTCTCATACTTTTTGTTTGCTAAGGCCTAGGCATTAACCGAAAAGAAACAGTTGGAAGACAATCATATAAACTTTTACTGGATTGCTGTCAGCTGTAGGTTTCATGCAAAGTCAATGGACTCTGTGAAGTTCTTTCTTTCATTGCAGTGAGAGTGTCTTAGATCATTATAGTGCACTACTTGGAAAAGCCTGTTTGCAGCTACTACAGTTACTTGCTGAGTGCCTATCATCTCAATTAAAGGGCAGGCTGAAGATTTGCTTAACTTTGATCCAGGAACACTGATTCAATACAGTTGCATCTGCTTTCTTCCTAGTTAGTAGGTTTCAATACTTGCCCAGTTTGGAGCATATGGAATTCACCTAGGAACCCTCCGTTACAGAGCAGGTTGAATGTGTGTGTATCTGTAATATATATCTAAGTTGTACTAGTTTTCTTACAGTAATAGACTTGTACCTGTTTAGCATAACAATTATATTGGTTGATCTGCAGATATTTGGTCTATATCTGAGTGTGTATGTTCGCGTGTTATTCAATTTGTGGCTGTAGGGGGTGGGGGAATAGTAGAGAGTTGTTTGATGTACAGAAGTCATTCCCCTGCTCTCCTGTACCCACTCTCGTGCACAGAATCTTTAGACTGCAGCTCAGATAGTGTATGATACATTGGTGTTGTGTTGTCATTTATTTACAAGTGATTGCTATAACTTGTCAATCTAGAGTTCTTCTTTGCCATATATTATGTTCTTGAGTAAATACCATTGATTTCTCAACACTGTGTGCTTCTCTTTACTGTGTCTTATTTAAAGTGGAACTAACACACTAATACCTATACCTAGTATTGCCAGGTGTGCCAGAGGGGACTGAGACTATTATTGGGGTTGGGAGGCAGAGGACTGAACTGAGATGGACTGAACATACTTAAGCGGCTTCTGCAGGGTTAAACCGGGATAAAACCGCTACTCTGCAATCAACTCCTCAACACAGTACCCCTACAAGTGCCAAAATGAACCCTGCAGCCATTACTCAGTGGTACAGAGAAGAAAAAAGGCAAGTGGAGCAGTGTGTCGTGATTTAAGTTCCTGGCGATGACTGGAATGAGGATCAGATTTGTGAAGCCCTGGATGCCTTAGATTTGGGCAGAAGAGTAAGCATTTTAGATGCAAAGGCAGATCCTAACTCGAAACTTAAAATATGTCCTAACCAAGTGGAAGAAGGGAGTTCCTGACGTTCTGCAGAAAGGTAGCTTTCAAGTGACCACAGATACTAATGCTATGCTAATTCATCCAGGTAAATCGGGGTCTATCTCAGAGAGCTTAGGAAGCCACATGCCAGACCCAGAGGTTACCACCTCAAAACCAGCTACCTCCTTTGAAGACTCCTCTTCCCTCCTAGTGGCCAATTTTGAGAAACTTGTCATAGGACTCCTTAAGAATCCATTAGTGCAGTGTCCTGATGTGAGCCGTGCCGGACGTGTGTGAGAGGAGCTCCGGGATCCTGAAACACAACCCTGCACCATCCTTCCTCCGTACTGCCTGGTGAAGGCTGATCTTTGGCTGGGGTGCCCTCTCTATCCCCTGGTGGACCTGAACACAAAACTTAGGAGCGCAGCTGCCTCTCAGCAGGGATGCATAGGCTGCCTTAGAGTACAGCATGAAGGTGCGGTCCGTTTCTTTGATACCCCGGTGGATGCTGATGATTGGTTGACCACCCTGGACCCTGACCACCCTGGGATGAGGAGCCCTTAGCGTGAATCTCACCTGCAGCAGTGATTTTCCCCAGCTTTGCCTGCTTTATCCTACTGCTTATACTACAATACTGGAGCAACCTCAGAAGAGTTTTCAACACACGACACGTACTTGCCCCCAAAGTTTTTTTGTTTTTATAATGACCAACTGAAGTGGTCAAACTGCTATCTTCTACCCGCCTGGAGTAATTTCAAGACGGTTTAAGTTGAGTTTAGGGTATAAAACTGACTGGACTTGTTTTTGGGGTTTCCAGCCAGTAGGGATTCTAGCTAACTGCTGGTTGCAGCGTGGTAAGCTTTGCGAATTCCACCTGTGGTCAGCGGGGTGCTTATAGCTTGTTAAGTGTAATTTAATGTTCTGATTTGTAATTGCTATGTACGCTAAATACCTGCCGGATACTTGGCTGGAAATGTATGCTCTAGTATCCATTACCTCCTCCGGGGTCATTCTACTCTACACCCCCCCCCCCCCCGGTCATTAGCTGAGTGGAAGCCATCCTCATATGCTTTTTCTAGTCACCTGGGATGAATCTGAGACTTATATCTTGGAATGTCAGAGGTTTAAATGATAAGGTCAAGAGGGCGTTGATGTTAAAATATCTGAGCCACCACAGACCGCATATATTGTTTTTACAGGAAACGCATCTTATGGGTAATAAGATCCTTGCTTTACGCAGACCTTGGATACAACAGTCTTTCATGCTACATATTCCTGTTACGCACTGGGTGTGGCTATCTTACTGAGTAAATCCCTTACTTATAAGGTATTACATGTAGTACTTGATCCAGAAGGTAGATACATTATACTTTCGCTGGAAACTAAAATGACTGTGTATGCCATGGTTAATATATATATCCCACATCCCTTTAACCGGCGGATCTTGTACATTATGAAAAATTAGCCGTACTTCAGTTCTCTAGACTTTAGATAGCCAGAGACTTCAATTCCACATTGGATCTCTGGACTCCTCTAATCCCACTAGAGTTTATACACCTGATTTATTGCAATAGGCACAAGCCTTTAATTATACGGAAATTTGGAGATGGAAGCATCAGACCGCAAGGGCCTACTCCTACTATTCCTCCACACACAAATCAGGATCCAGGATTGACCTGGTCTTTGGCAATACTGGCACTCTGGCGGCAGTGTGGGAGATCTCATATTTGCCTTCTGGCCTTTCTGATCATGCCCCCCTGGAGGTCTCATTGGTGTTTTGGCGCCAAAACAGGAGACAAAAGTGGTTACAAGACCCTAAGGTGACGGAGCTGGTTTCTTCCAAGATGCATCAATATTGGGATTTGATTGAAGGGTCCGCTTCGACTCCGGTGGTCTGGGAGGCCTTTAATGCCACCACCAGAGGGGAGTACATCTCAGCTATTAGAATGGTTCGCTCTGAGATGTCCTCTCAAGTGCAACAGCTAGAAGATAGTGAAGCCAGGGCAGCAGATGTTTTTTCGGAATCACCAACTCCAGATCACTTCAGTCAGCTGGCAGATGCGAGGAGAGCATTATCTCTTCATCTCTCCATGGCTACGCATTTGGAACTTGGTTCATTGGCTGGACGGATCTTGGAGCTTGGTGATAAAAATAGTAAACTTCTGGCAAATTTGGTAGCAGACTCTAAGATGCAAACCGTAGTGTTGGAAATCCGCTGTTTGGATGGCAGCTTAGTCACTGACCCTGATCGGATACGGAATTAGTTTAGAACCTTTTATGAAAAACTGTACAGAAATTACGGTATGGCCCAAAACACAACTTAAAGATTTTCTCCAAACACTACACTTGCCCACCCTCTCTCTTAAGTTTTTGGATAAGGACTTTACTGTTGAGGAAATTGAAACTGTGATTTGTTCTTTCCCCAGTAGTAAAGCACTGGGACTGGATGATCTGCTAGGTGAATGGTATTGAATGTACGCGGCCCTACTAGCACCCAAACTACAGCAGGTTTTTGCAGATTGTAAAGAAAAAATGTCCTTGCCTCCCTCCATGTATAAGGCGCATATTGTCCTCATTCTCAAACCTGGTAAAGATAAGACTCAGTGTGCCTCTTATAGGCCAATTTCTTTGCTGAATCAAGACCTTAAAATATTGACTAAACTCTTGGCAACCAGGTTGCAATTGATCCTCCCGTCCCTAATTAATATCGAGCAGACTGGGTTCATGCCGGGCAAGTCGACCGACATTAACTTACGCAGGGTCCTCACACACCTACAGTTACCCCCTTCTGAGGCTTGCAGCACATGGTCTTTTATAGTGTTTCCTTAACCACGTCAGCCCCGGAAGGATTTCCCATGTTAGGACCAGAGCACTTTTTGCGATTCGGCACTGCATCGCTTTAACTGACAATTGCGTGGTCGTGCAACGTTGTACCCAAACTAAATTTGCGTCCTTTTTTTTCACAAATAGAGCTTTCTTTTGGTGATATTTGATCACCTCTGCGTCATTTCTGATCACCGCTATAAACAAAAAAAGAGCGACAATTTTGCAAAAAAAAATTAAAAAAAAAAAAATATAAAAAAATGTATTCATCGGTTTTGGCTGATTTATATTCTTCCTCATATATGTGGGAAAAAAATCGCAATGTGCGTTTATTGATTGGTTTGCGCAAAAGTTGCCACGTTTACAAACCATGGGAATTCATTTCTGGCGTTTTTACAATTTTTTTTTAAAATTGGTAATGGTGGAGATATGCTATTTTTATCGGGACTGACATGTCGGACATTTTTGACACTTTTTTGGGACCAATGACATTTATACAGCAATCAGAAATGTAAATATCCACTGATTACTGTATAAATGTCATTGGCAGGGTTAACCTGCAGGGGGCAGTGAAGGGGTTAACTGTGTTCTCTAAGCGTGTTTTAACTGTGAGGGGGCTGGGCTGGCAGGGGCACCAGAGATCTAACTGATCCCGAGTACAGGGATTAGTAGATCTCTGACATGCCGTCTGTCAGAATGAGAAACCACTGTGTTTACATCAGTGATTCCCCATTCTGGCTCTGTCAGAGGGCATCGCGAGTCGCCGGTGGACATCAAGTCCTCCTGACCCGCGGCCCCACTCTGGCCATCGTGCACTAAAGTGACGACTATAAGCGGCGATTCACGGGACAGAGCCATGCTGTCGCTGCTTATAGTAGTACGGCAGTCGGGAAGTGGTTAATTGGAGGCTGGGGTGGAGTTCACAGAGGGAAGCTACTTAGCACACAGGTGATGATGTGCATGGCCTCTAAGCTGACACAACCAAAGAGGTAAGCAAACAGACAATACATGAATTGTACTACAGGTTCATGACAGTACCCCCCCTTACGAGGCCTGCCCCTCCCCCGTCTAGCCCCCAGGCTCAGATATGGGTATCCAAGACCTCTCCTTAGGATCAAACCCTTTCCAATGCACAAGGTACTGAAGAATGCCTTTACAGAGCCGGGAGTCCAGGACTAGACTAACCTCGTACTCCTGACCATCCTCCGAGACCGGATCCGTGGTAGGGAGAGGACGAGAGAACTTATTGAGGACTAAAGGCTTCAAAAGGGAAACGTGAAAGGAGTTTGAAATCCTGAGGCTTTTCGGAATCTGGAGTTTATAACAAACCGGATTCAACTTAGCAATTATAGAGTACGGACCAATGAACCTGCGACGGTCGGCATAACTTTTAAATTTATCAGCAACTGCCCTGAGGAAATCATGGACATCACCCCAAATAGAATTGAAGGATTTAAAAAAATAGTTAAATATCTGTGCTAAACCTGAAAAGTTGTGAAACATAAAAAAATAATAATATAGCAGCCTGCTACTGAGGTATATAGATAAATGCCCCAATTCAAACTAAATAAAAACAAGTAGCGGCGCTTACCACATAAATTATATTAAAATAAAACACATGTACAAACACTGATGAAAGATATATCATAACCTCATAAATATGCAATATTGAGGCAAAAATAGCGAAAATCAGTCCAAGATTAGTATGAGTGCAAACTTAAACAGCAGTCACATGCAGCATGGAGAACGTCTCTCCAGAGTAAAGGATTAACACCCAGTGTGGAAAAGTTAACAGTATTCCGCATACAAGTGTCCAAATCCAGACTGCATCTCCCCAAGGTAATTCCCAGAGGATCCCTCTCTGCAAGAGGTACGACGTACACTGACGACAAATTCAAACGTGAGTATGATTAGAACCTGACTAAAAGCGATAAAAACGGAGTTATAACGTATAAATACTCCAATACTATATAGAAAGTAGTCACAAACATGTACACAAAATAAAATTATATTAAAT
>BLSH010274184.1:207188-217549 GCA_018402905.1 Glandirana rugosa
TTACGATTCCTCATCGGGAGACTTCGACAGAGACACAAATTACTTAACTTTGTTCGGAAACAAATACCTGGAGAGAACTCCTCTGGATTATGTCTGCTAGGTAAAACGTAACTTCACCTGCGAAGAAGTTAGAAAACTCTTTTTAACAGTTGGTACACGAAAAAAAGAGGGTTTTTGCAAGAGTCCGTCTTTTTTAATGCGGTAACCACTAGTCCTCGAAGAACGGTAATTTAACCGCAATCTCCTCCCCGTTGTAAAGAACCTCCCGAGGGGAGTGAGATATTGATAGAGGTACCTAGTATTTTTAGACGTCATGAACGTCTTACGGTTTGCTGACTTAGGGTCTGTCCGGTCCACCTCAGAAAAGAAAAGCGTAAAGTTAAAGTACTAATGCATGTTTGTACCAAGGACGTTATGCAAAATGGATCGTCTGTATTAGGTCTCCTCAAGAGAGGTCCATAAACAAAGGCTTGTTTCAATTCATTAAACACAGAGACAGCTTCAGAGGGCTACTCCTTAGCATTCACACCTATCTTGGTCAAGGCGATAATAGGCGCAGCAGTGAAAGAGTAATTCCTAATGAACTGCCTATAATAATTTGTGAACCCGAGAAAGTGCTGTGTGGCCTTGAAGCTGGCGGGAAGGGGCCAGTTGGTAATGGCCGAGACCTTCCCAGGATCCATACGAAGACCCAAGCTAGAGAAAAAGCATCCCAGAAACAGAACCTCTGAACTTTCGAAAGAGCATTTCTCCAGCTTGGCATACAGATTATTTTCTCTAAGGCGCTGAAGTACAATCCAGACATGGTTTCTGTGGACAGGCAGATTCTCCGAAAAGATGAGAATGTCATCTAGGTAAATGACAACAAATTGATACAGCAGATCCCTGAAGATTTTGTTAGCAAAGTTTTGGAACACCGCTGGGGCATTGCACAGACCAAAAGGCATAACCAAGTACTCGTAATGCCCATCTCCAGTGTTAAACGCGGTTTTCCATTCGTCACCTTCTTTTATCCGGATCAGATTGTATGCACCCCTGAGATCCAACTTGGTAAAATGGAGGCACCTTTCAACCTGTCGAATAGTTCAGATATTAAAGTAAGGGGTAATGATTTTTGATTGTCACATTTAAACCTCGATTGTCAATGCAGGGTCTTAAAGTACCATCTTTTTTGGCAAACCCCCCCCCCCTCTCCCGCAGGCGATGAGGACTTCTGAATGAACCCCTTCTCTAGATTTTCAGCAACATACTCCGACATGGCCTGAGTCTCTGGGATGGACAGAGGGTAGGTATGGCCCCTGGGCAGAGTTGCTTTGGGAACAAGCTCAATGGCACAGTCAAAGGACATGTGTGGAGGAAGCACCTCAGCTCATTTCTTGCACAAGACATCCTGGAAATCGCTATACAGCGGGAAGATCAGAAGAAACTAAGGTGGTGGCAACAGGAAGTCACTTATTGGGAGGCAGGATGAGGAACAGGAGAAACCCCAAGCCACTATCTGCCCAGAAGTCCACTCAATGTGTGGGGAATAGAGTTGTAACCAGGGAAGGCCCAATATGATGGAGGTTGAGTCCCTAGGTAAGACAATGAAGGATATCTCCTCCTGGTGGAGTACTCCAACCAACATCTTAACCAGAAGGGTCTGGAAGCGGATAGACCCTGCTGGAAGAACAGCGCCATTGATCGCAATGTAGTGGTGAGGAGTGAATGGGTAAGCTTCAAGGAGGATGCAGTATTCCAGTCCATAAAGTTGCCGGCAGCTACGTAATCCAAATATGCCAAGGCCGAGTGAGAAGAAGCACCGACATGCAGGAACACCGACAAAAGTAGACGTAAAGGTGATATTTCTGGGTCCAATGCTCCACCTTCCAGATGTATTAGACCCGAGCATTTCCCGGAAGTGTCACAAGAACGAAATTGGCCCCCACAGTAGAGACACAGACCCAGAGTTCTGTGCCTGATCTGGCCCAGCTGCATTAGTTCCTCAGCTGGCAGGGGATGGTCCATGGGTTGCAGAGAGGGGAGCTCAGGCTGAATAGGGGCCAAGGGGTGCTCGTGTCTCTTTTCTAGGGTCCTCTCTTGGAAGCGAATGTCGATCTGGTTACACAGGGAGATCACATCGTCCAGATCAGCGGGGATGGTTCTACCCACTAATTCGTCCTTCACTCTGTCAGAGAGGCCCTGTAAGAAGGTTGCAACTAAGGCCTCATTGTTCCAGTACAGCTCAGCAGATAGAATCTGAAAATGGAGAGCATACTGACTCACAGAAAAAGACTCCTGGTGGAGGCATAAAAGGCCACTGAAGAGACACGACCTGATTCCTCAAATATGTTCCGAAGAGTTTCAAGAAACTAGACAGACTAGAAACCACGGGGTCACTGTTCTCCACTGTTCTCCCCCAGAAGAGCAGCCCCCAGAAGCTAAAGCCTCGCCGGACAGGAGAGAAATAATGTAGGCCACCTTCGCTTGATCAGATGGGAATTTTTAAGGCTGAAGCTCAAAATGAATGGTGCACTGGCTGAGGAACCCCCAGCAGGATTTAGAGTCCCCAGTGTAATGGGACGGAGCCGGTAACTGCAAAGGGTTCACGGCTGCGGGCGTGAACACATACGCAGCAGGTTGCGGTTGAGGTTGTTGAACTGGAACTAAGGAGGACTAAAGCTGCTCAAAGCGGGAAGCCAGATTCTGAAGGAATCACATCACCTGGGTTTGCAAACTATGCCCTGCAGCAAATCATCCGTGGGTAGCGGCACATCAGCTGGGTCCATGGCCGACAAAACTGTCAGGTCACCTGGGGTAAGGTGACAGATGCGTCCCGCTGGGGTGCGAACCGCACCGCTGAAGTGCGAACCGCACCTCTAAGGTTGTGAACACGTAGCTGACTGCTGTGACTAGAGATCAGGATGGTGCAGGGAAGCGGGAATGCTGGGACCCTGACATAGATTGCACAGAGAGCTAGAGCATAGGTTTTCCCAGGGTGCGGATTCTAAGAGCCAGCAGGTGTTCACCAGGGCCTCTGGTGGTGAGGATAGACTTGGCTGCAACTGGATCCAGGTCGTGGCCCCGGGGACCCCCAGCTCACGCTCACGACAGGCTACAGGTGAAATGGAAAGAAAGCAGCAGTGCAAGATATCAAGAGATGGTCAGTGGGAGAGCCAAGGGTCAGGGCTACAAGCAGACAGAAACAGACAGGAGACATGCCAAGGTCGGGATCCCTAGCAGACAAGGAAGGTCAAAGAACAAGCCGAGATCGGGGACACTAGCAGACAAGGAAGGGCAAAGAAAAAGCCGAGATTGGAACACTGAAACAAACTGAGAGCACACGGCAGAAGCAACCACACAAGCCTAACACACGATAATTGGTCGGCAACGAGGCTTGCAGCACATGGTCTTTTATAGTGTTTCCTTAATTGGAGACTGGGGTGGAGTTCACAAAGGGAAGCTACTTGGCACACAGGTGAGGATGTGCTAGCCTATAAGCTGACACAACCAAAGAGGTAAGCAAACAGACAGGGCGTGAATTGCACAACAGGTTCATGACAGTGGGTCAGTTATGCATTGGGGCCAATTGAAAACCTCTCTAACAAACATTTTATAGGTTTCTGCAACTTAGGCATGCCTTTAATACCCAATCTGAAAATTCCCAGGTGGCTCTCTATACCTTTAGTCTGGAGGAGTCACTCTGGGATACTTCTTTACCCAAGCCCTTGTCTAGCATATGTAAAATGTTGTTGCCCAATGTACACATGGGCCTGGAGGCCCTAAGAGCTAAGTGGGCAACGGACTTTCCCACACTGGACTCCGAGGATTCTTGAGGAAGTGTAGAGGTGCTCCTTCCCTCAATTAGTGTCAGCCAGGGACAATTTAAAATAGTACATAGCGTGTGTTTAATAGTACATAGGGTGTATTTCACGCCCATACACCTGCACAAAATCTATCCCTCTATACCGGACATCTGCTGGAGGTGTCCAGCAGTGGACTTTATACATATATTATGGAAATGCTCATTGGTTGGGACCTTTTGGACTGGGGTAACTGCAACTATTCTGGCGGTCTCTAAAGTCCAGATCCCCTTGATGGTGGACGTATGTTTATTGGGACGTATGGACCCTTTGGCACATAGCCAGGCAGTTAGAACCCTCAAGGGTTACTGCTTTATTATGTTCAAAAAGCCATTGTCCTACGATGGAAATCACCTTCTGCCCCATCAATAAACTTGTGGAAACGTTTGATTAATACTGTCAAGAAGTTTCATAAAGTATGGAACCTTTGGGTAGATTCCCCTGATACTAATGTAGATTCCCCAGACAAGTAAGTCATAATTATATCAGATTTGATCAATATATGGTGTTGTCAGCGGTGGACTATCCCACAACAATTGTTTTGTTTTGGCAAAAGCCGCTCCTGTTCTCTGTGACCGGGGAGGGGGTGTGTTGAAAATTATGAGGTTTAAATATTATTTTATGAGATAAAAGGTCTCTGAAATGCATGAAATATAATGTAATATGTAAAGGTTATTTCAATGTGCTTTTGACAGAGAAGCAAAATTGTTGTATGTGCAATTCTATTTACTCTAGCATGTGAAGTAATGGTAGGAGGAGTCGTCTTTCTATAGACTTAAGACCATATGTAGAGAAGTGTAGAGGAGGGTTACTCTCATAAAGAGCTGACCTCAGCTTTACAAACAGTATAAGAATTTGATTCTTTGGATGGTTAACCAGGGAGAAATAATGAAGGATATGAAAGCCTACAATCTTGGAGACGTAACGTGAACACCTGTCAGAACTCTTCCTCCTCCTGACTGACATCTGAAGCCATACTGTTATCATATGTGTTACTACGTGAGTTTTGTCTTGCTTATGTTATGTCATGAAGAATAAACCTCAAAGATTTTCCAATGTCGTTCATGCAAGAGTTTCTTCGATGGAAGCCACAAATTATTTCTCACATCATGGTGGAGAATGCGGACCTGCACAAAGATTGAATTATCTTGATGTCAGCTTACGATCTTGCTACAATGGGTGAGGTTTTTTTGTCTGTTTTTCCTCACCCAGAGAAAAAAAAACCCAAAAGACCCGGTGTCTGTGGAAGATTGAAATGCCCATCGGGATGGTTTGCTTCAAGAGGACTTTCAGGATTGAAGTGTGACGTCACAAACAAGAAGTTTTCTGCTAAGGATAGTCCCAGCCAGTAGGTGAAAACTGGTAACCAGGAAAAACCAGCACAAGGAGTCTGGTAGATATATGTGTGAGGGGATCTCACACAGGATTTTTTGGGTTGGAAGCCCATGGATGAGGTTTTAAACGGGACTTGGCTTCACATTATTTTTAAAAAGCCCCCATTGAAGGTACACAAGCAGAAGGTTCTCTTTGGGTGAGCTAATTTGAAAGTCGAAGTTTGGAAACCAAAGATGGAAGTACAAAGGCAAAAAATGAACAGGCAAAAGCTACTTCAAAATAAAAACAGAAAAACAAAGGCTTCAAAGAAGAAATTACAGGACACATTCTTCAAAGAAAGAATAACACACACACACACGGAACGAAAGAAAAGACAACAGAATGACAGAAAAGACAACAGAACGACAGAAGACAAAAGCAATCTCAAACGGACTGCTCATCTCTTGTTTTTTTTTAAGCACGCATAAGAACTATGATTCTAAACAAGGATGAGTGTTTGTTTTAAGCAAGATAATGGTTTAAGCTCAGGAGTAAATATTAGTCCCTGTAATATTGGGAGAAATGATACAATCAAAATATGCCATATAGACATGCAGTGGGTTAATTGAGCAAGCCAGTATGTGAATACGTTATTTAACACAGAAATAATTAAGTTTATTGCTGCATGAAAATGATTGTTATGAATATTTAAAGCCCTTTCAGTCAACATACAAGGGGACGAACAAAGTTTTAAAGAAAAATAAATTTATTTAGTTGGGATAAGAACTGTATGTGAATTACATAATGGAAAAGAACATGTTTAGTGTATAATAGAAAATTTCCTACAAGATATGGTTGCAGGAAATAGTTAATGGTTGAACAAGGTTTATGAAATTTTTTACATTTGAATTTGGTAATTAAAATTAAAGGTAGTAGATTATCTTACTAAAGCTACCCTTAAAATATTAAAATATGAAAGTTTTGAAATTTCTAAAAAGTCAAATTGTTAAAAATTTTGTTCAAAGGTATTTTTGGTAAAAGTAAAGACAATGGTTGGGAAAGAATTTTCTCGGGGAATTGGTCAATCGCAGTTTTTTTTTTTTCCAAAAGTTTTTTCGCAGTTTATGGGTAGGACCCAATCTGTGAGTTTCATGAGATTGTTCTCTTAATAAATCATTTGTTTTTGCTATAATCAGAAAATTCATATTGAACAGCAGTGTACATGATTTATAACAGATGTACAATCAAAATCTGATAAAAAATAATGTTAAAAACGTTAAAAAAGATAAAAATGAGATTACTGATTGTACAGCAATTGTACAATGTGTGGTAACTAAGTCTGACAATGAACAGACTGATCGTAACAGATCACTCTTTGAAAAGTATGTGACATTTGAAGATAGTACTGCCAGCCCTCACTACCAGCTCATAAGAAGAAGCCCAGATCCAGTTACATGCTAATCAGATACTAATTCTAAAATAGTTTGGAGTACAGTACAACACTTTTTTTGTGTTAACCCTTTCAGAGACGTTAAACACGAATATATGTTTTAAATTATTACTTACTAATGTAGTTGTTTTGAGAATATTCTTTTTTGGGCCTTACTAAATTTTCTTGAGAATTCATTAATATTTTGCAGACAAGCATCTGTCTGGGCAAATTTTAATTAATTATTAAAGCTTACAGAGGATAAAAGTCAAATATAATAACATGAGAGGCCTTGTGTACAATCATTTTAATATCTAAAAGAATGAGTTCTGAATAATATAGAGATCTCTCTCTCAATTATTTTACACGCAAATGTAAATGAGAGACAAGAAAATTTTATAAATTTAGTATTTTTACAAATGTGTTAGTGTATTGTCCGTTGCTGTGAAGTTTTACACCATTTGTTTTGAAGACATCTTATATTACACTGAGGGTGTTTTTAAAGGGAAAACAGGTGTTAATTCACAAGCTTGGCCAAAAGTGACAATTGAATGTTAAAAAGGTTTGTCAGTTTAAGTAGGAAATACATTTTTTTTTGGTTAAACTAATACAGTGTGAAGGACAGGGTCACATGTGTATTTAGTCATTTTTCAAATTTTAGTGAACACTTGTTGGGAAGGTTTCCTGTGCTTGTATATAAGGTGCCATAAATTGGCACAGTGGAATCCATAAAATTACTGAACATGTGTTTACACTGAAAGCTGAATTTGAGACTGCTTGTATTTGTTAGTTGTCAAAGTGACAGTCACTCACACTGTGTGGCAGATGTTAGTTTTAAAAATAATCTTATTTCAACATTATCAAATTTCTTTTAGAGATAAGAATATAGAGAAAATATTAAAAATGAAATTAGTGTAAAAAAAAAGGTAAAAACACAAGAATCTGATGAAATTCTTTTATAAGATTTAATTTAGTCACAGGATAATAAGGGAGATTATGACATCTTGTTAAAATTAGTAAAAATTAATAGTGGATATAAATTATTGTAAACATAATAATCAATAGAGTTATTTTTAAATTTAGATATTCTTTTTGCATATCCAGATACCAGATTGATTTATTTTTTTTCAGCTAAAAATTCTGAAATACTAATTTTAGAGCACTTTTGTTAAGTTTCTGAATTTTGTTTTATTTGTTTATAAAACTATTCATAAGAATTACATAAGTAAATATATAATATATTATAATAAAATACATATTACTGATGAACTTGGCAATCTATATAGCTTGACTATATTTGTTTTCTTACCAGCTAAAGGAGGATACAAGTATATTTTTTAGTTATTTTTGTATATAAATTAATTGAGCTAATTCTAGCAATAGATAATATTGTTTTACCAAAGTTAAAGTTGTTATGAACTTGTGTCATATTCATTGGGGTTGGATGTCAAACCATGGAATCAGACAATAGTTTTAAAAGGGACATATATGAAATTTTAGGCATTCAGTAAAGTTTATGTTTCTTATCATCTTTAATACTTAGATATTATTAAGTCTAAATAGGGTAAGATGATTTAAGAAAAAAAGTAAAGATTGAAGGTGATCACAGGAATTGGGAAGTATGGTTACAAAACATGGCTAGGCATTTGCTAACATTTTTCAAAAGAAATAATGCCTTGAATGATATTTCTAATGAGTATGATTAGTAATTTATTCCAGTAGCAAAAGTTAAAGTGGATGTAAACCCCCCAAAAAAAATGTAATTAATAATTCTGCCTGGTAAAGTATAGCATGTCATATCATCTGTGCCCAGTCTTGCCACAAAGAGTTAATCCAACTGTGAGTAATGAGCTTATCTTTTTTCAGTAAGAGAAAGTCTGACTAACAGGGAAATACACAGTCGATCCGCCCCTTGCTCTGTGAGTGACAAGCAATTTGCTTATCTCCTTCACACAGCAGAGAAAGTTTTACACTCCCCCCTCCCTCCCTCCTCAATGTTTCAGTATAGAGGTGGGTGGGGAGGCTTGTGACATCACAACTCCACCCACCAAACTCCAGCAAACACAAACACACTCTGATTTCAGAGTTTTACAGAGCTGCTAGTGCTTACAGGAAGGACACTTGCAAGGTAGGAATGGATGCAGGAGGCTTGCATGTATATATACATTAATACTGTGTCATTAGTTTATACTGGGTGGGTGGTGGGTTTACATCCACTTTAAGGTATCAGGAATGTCAAATACCATCTGGGGAAAGTTATATTGTTATTCTTAAGGTAATTAGACTTCAAAGAATTGGGTACAAATAAAATGTGTAAACACTGAAAGGATTATACATTTAGAATGATGTATATTGATTAATGAGAATTACTTATGAAAATATATAATTTTTTATAAGAATTTGATACTTGCTTCAATTTTCTTTCCTAGATATATCTTTCATTTCTAAATTATTCTATTCTTTTTTTGAACTTACTTTTTTTTTTAATTCTATCATCACTATGAAGCAAGCACAACTGGACTTCTATTTGTTCATATTTTTTTTTGTTTTTTTCATTCCATGATTATTTTCGATTGTTATCAAGGACTATGATTTTTGCTTGGACTTCAATGATTTATTCATACGGACTGCATCACAGGTGTCATATTGATCATTCAATCAGTATGAAAGGGGGAGTTTGGATGTGATTCTTAATTATTTTTTTTATGAATAAGAGCATATTATGGGTATTTAGAGTTTAAAAATATTGATGGTACTGAAATAATAGGAAAAATATAAGTAACTCAGTGTTGAAATTTGATATTTTCTCCTACATAATATTTTTAAGTTTGGTAGATCCTTGAAAGATTAATATCACAGTAATAATGAGGATAATACTAGTTTTATTTATAGGAACACATATTAATACAGACTTGTACACATAGAATTTATTTTAATAATTTCAAGAGGAACACATAACTTGAGAAAGTTGGATAGTTTGTTATAACAAGGATGTATAATAAATTGTACATTTGGGAGTATTAATACAAAATGTATCTTAATTTTTAAAAAAAAGGTTTAGGAATTTTATGAATAATTTCTGGATATATATTAATTATATCCAGAAAGAAAAGGGATTAGTTCAAATATATAAGCTTGTGTGGAAGAAAAGACTTGGATTTAATGTCTAAAAACAAGTTATAATTGAATTAATAATACATAATGAGAAAAAGGGAAATAGAAAAAGTTGCTTGCTGGACATAGATGGATAGATAGATAGATAGATAGATAGATAGATAGATAGATAGATAGATAGATAGATAGATAGACACATAAATACATAGATATTTAAATGAATATGATACATTAATTATGGAAAGTTATATTTTTACGAAAATATGTAATAGGGCCTGTGACATCTTATATTATCTATTAGGTAAGTAGACAACTTTGTATTTTTATATTGAAAGGTATTAATTACATAGTATAAGTAAATTTATAGATACATAAATACACAGATAGATAGATAGATAGATAGATAGATAGATAGATAGATAGATAGATAGATAGATAGATAGGTAGATACAGGTCGTTCGTTGAAAAAGATAAAGGGAAAAAGAGTAATACATAATAATTAAGTTAATATTGAACAAAAATCTGTAATTTAGGTTCAGAAAAGAAGGTGTGTTCGAATATATAAACTTGATTAGGGAAAAGAAAGACCTATATTAATTATATATAGGTCTTTAATAAGTATTTTAAGGATTTGGAAAAAAAATTTTTAATTCTATGTAAAA
>BLSH010274184.1:218313-230420 GCA_018402905.1 Glandirana rugosa
CCAAATAAGAAGGACTGTATTGTATTCGTTCTGTTTTGAGTGCATCCTTGGTTATACTATTCCTACGTGAGTTTTGTCTTGCTTATGTTATGTCAGGAAGAATAAACCTCAAAGATTTTCTAATGACGCCATTCATGCAAGAGTTTCTTCGATGGAAGCCGCAAATTATTTCTAACAGGGTGCTTCTTGTTGTGTTTCTATATACTTATTATCATCTTCCTTTGAGTCATGCCTTGTAGGATGTATGAGAGGTGGATTTTCTGTTTTTTTCAATGCCCATACAATTTAGCCCTCAATGGCGGTTAGAGTATACCACCTGTAACTGTTATATTTAGGTAACTAGTTTCTTTAGGTTAGATTCGTTATTGTTATGTAAGCCTGGCTATGCCCAATAGGCTTTGTTTTGTAACTCTACATTGAAAACTGAAATAAAGATATTTAAAAAAATAAATAATCCAGTAGTGCCAACCGATTATGGGTATCGCAAACTACGGTTCTTCTCGGGGTAAGTTCTCACCCACAGGAGATGATTTTGATACTTGGATTGATCAAGCCATCCAAGCAGTCGAGGAGTGAGAAGTGACTTATACGGTGAAGAGACAGAGGGTGTTTGAGAGTCTGAGGGCTCCAGCTTCTGAAATTCTGAGATTCAAAATCTAAAGCGGGATAAACCCAGCTGTTCTGTTTCTGAGTGTCTAGAAGTGCTTCACATGATTTATTGAAGAGTAGAAGACTACACGGAGTTGATCCATCTCTTCCACCATACCAAAGAGGGTGAGAGTCTAACAGCCTATGTTGTGCGGCTAGACCAGATTCTTCAGCACGTCATTATTAAGGGTGGAATGGAAGGCAAAGTCGCAAAGGAGAACTTAGTATCACAGATGATCAGAGGAGCACAGCCATGGGATCCTATTGTGCCACAGCTTTGAGCCAGGAATCCAGACGATCTTCTCACTTAAGCAAAATTAATGAAGGCTATTAAAGAGGAATAAGACCCAGAAGCCTGAGTCTTCCAGGAATCTCAAACACAGTGCTACGGCTTACACTATATATATATACCACTGTTGACACTCTGGCCCCAGCCATAACCCAGTTGGCCCAAGCACAAACTACTTTACAACAAACCGTCTGTGGAATTCAGAAGACAGTGGAGCAAGTGATGGAGACCATGCTGGAAAATAAAGGAAAGAATCAGGAGTCGGAATCTGTTGTTGGAGTCAGAGTGGCCAGCACAGCTGATAGAGATCCAGAGATTGGGATTCTGCAGACTCAGATGTCCAAGCTAATGGACATGGCAGCTGGGTCATTGAATGTCAGGTGTGAGATAGCAGCACTGAAGATGCAGGTATCCCAGATGTTGGAAGTGATTAACCGGCTGACAGCTAAACCTACTGAGTTCTCCGGGGAAGGAGATAAGAGGCCAATGAATCCAGATGTTTGTCTAAACTGTAGAGGTGTAGGCCATTACCAGTGAGTATGTCCAAGTTCACCAAGAAGGACAGAAGACTGTCGTGGACCGCAGAGAAGTGACCCAAGGATGGAGAGAAGGCTTGGGCCTTCAAGAAGAACCTTCACTGATTCTGCAAGAGAACAATGGAGGACACCTGCAGTTTATGCCGTTTCAGTGAGGAATATTGATGAGCCTCCAAAATCCAAAATGCCAGAAACGGTATTCCCAATGCCGGAAGCCAGTGGAAGTACGAGTCCAGTCACGCCAACCTACTGTTCCAGATGCTTCCAGCAGGCCTCCTGCCCCGTTAGTAGGCCCTCTGTCTGTAGTGCCTGTTTTGGTGGAGGGAATATACACAAGAGCCCTTTTTGATTCAGGTGCTCAGGTGACTCTGCTGACCAGAGACTACTACAGGAGGTATCTGTCCTACATACCTCTGCGAAAGTTGAAGGATATAGAGATCCAGGGTACTCAAATGGAAGATTACCCCTGTGATGGATATTTGCGGGTCAAGTTGTCGTGTGATCCATTGAGGGCTGGGAAGCCTCAGAATTTTGACACACTGGCTATTGTGTGTCCTCGTTGCCAGGGTCCACAGGAAGTTCATTAATCATAGGGACCAACACCGATCTGGTGAAGCGGCTGTTAGACCCTGTTGTCCCCAGATGTGATCCCTCACCCTCACTGCCAGAAGGAAGGCCAGCAGTGTCTCCCTCTTCCACAGTGAATGACGGAGGATCCACAGCAGAAGCGAAAGAAACTGATCTGCAGGAGGTGGAAACAGTTAAATGGGAAGATGGGGCTAGTGAGCCTATCAGGCCTGAATCAAGGACACAGAAAGGGCGAAGAGTTATGTGCCACCTCAAGAGACAGTTACTGTTACTGTTGGGTGAGAGCTCAGAAGAAGTCATACCCCCAAAGAGACACTTGACATGCCTGACCTGTTCACCACAGATTTGATGATGGGCGACCCTGACTCACCCCTTGGCACAACTGGCAGGGCCAGCTCAGTAAAGGTGGCCGGTAGACAGGACAACCCCCCATCATATGACCATTGGTGGGGGTTTCTTTGTAAATCCTGTGTCATAAAATTAGTTTTTTGAGTCATGTAATGCAAACTGTTGTTGTCATGTGTACACTAACCTGCTTTCTCCGCGTGTAACTGTAAAGCATGTAGCAGGGTCCAGACTTTACTGCCTTTGGAGGACCAAAGGTTCTCTGGTGGGGCAAGTGTGTAGCAGATGCCCCACTATTTCTGCGGCTTTTGCTAAACAGCCACTGAAAATACACAGGCTCTCTTAGAAGGGAGAATGCACCTGCCAGCCCTGCAGAGGAATTTCTCCCCCTGCTTGTTTTCACTGACTGGACTTAATGTAATGTGTGCAGAGAGACACAGACACACAGAAGGATCAGCTTACACTACTCTCTGGTGTGCTTCTATGGGCATAGGAAGAAACAGCCAATGGAAGGAACAGTTACAGCAGCCAATGAAGGAGGGTTTTACAAGCAGCAGGACCAGAAGGATTGTTGGGAGCAGAGATGCCTTATGGGAAGAGCTATGTAAGCAGAGGCTGAGGCCTGACACAGTCTCTCTGGACAGCGGTGATTGATCAGGCAGGACCCTATGTGGTGGAGGGGCCTGGATTGCGGCCTACTCCCACAGACTGAGTGGTTCATTGGCCTTGTAGTGCTCCAGTGAGTAGCCTGGGGAGTCTGCCCTGCACCAAGTGGAGACTCTTTCCTGCATCCCTCTTGGGCGATCGATCTGGGAGAACTGTGGAGAGAGATGGGGAAAGTTGATCCAAGGTGCCAGAGAGCTGGGGTGTCGGCCTAGGCATTAACAGAGAAGAAACCATCAGAATACAATAATTTAAACTCTTTTACTGGATTGCTGTCAGCTGTAGGTTTCATGCAAAGTCAGTGGCCACTGTGAAGTTCTTTCTTTCATGGCAGTGAGAGTGTCTTAGATCATTATAGTGCACTACTTGGAAAAGTCTGTTTGCAGCTACTACAGTCACTTGCTGAGTGCCTATCATCTCAATTAAAGGGCCGGCTGAAGATTTGCCGAACTTTGATCCAGGAACACTGATTCGCTACAGTTGCATCTGCTTTCTTCCTAGTTAGTAGGTTTCAATACTTGCCCAGTTTGGAGCATACGGAATTCACCTAGGAACCCTCCGTTACAGAGCAGGTTGAATGTGTGTGTATACCAGTATGTACCAGTTTGGAGCATACGGAATTCACCTAGGAACCCTCCGTTACAGAGCAGGTTGAATGTGTGTGTATACCAGTATGTACCAGTTTGGAGCATACGGAATTCACCTAGGAACCCTCTGTTACAGAGCAGGTGGAATGTGTGTATATCTGTAATATATGTCTAAGTTGTACTAGTTTATGTACAGTCAGTTAAACTGTACCTGTTTAGCATAGCAATTATATTGGTTGATCTCCAGATATTTGGTCTATATCGGAATGTCTATGTTCACGTGTTATTCATTTTGTGGCTGTCAGGGGAGTGAATAGGAGAGAGTGGTTTGATGTACAGCAGTCATTCCCCTGCTCTCCTGCACCCACTCTTGTGCACAGAATCTTTAGACTACAGCTCAGATAGTGTATGATACATTGGTATTGTGTTGTCATTTATTTACAAGTGATTGCTATAACTTGTCAATCTAGAGTTCTTCTTTGCCATATAACATATTCTTGAGTAAATACCATTGATTTCTCAACACTATGTGCTTCTCTTTACTGTGTCTTATTTAAAGGGGAACTAACACACTAATACTTAAACCTAGTATTGCCAGAGGGGACTGAGACTGTTATTGGGGTTAAGAGGCAGAGTAACGGACTGAACATATTTAAACGGCTCTTGTGGGGGTAGCGCTACATTAATAATATAATAAATTAATACATATTAACCACTTGATAATCAGCCACCGTCATTGTACTGCGGCAGTTCGGTTCATTCCCATTGTACGTCGGTCGCGGGAAAAGGGTGGTGTGGGCACGCTTGCGCCCACTGGCCAGTGGGGGAGCCAATCAGCGGGTGGGGTGGACTTGATTTCCGCCGGCCACCCGCTATCGATCCAGAGAGACACAGAACGGGAATCTGCCAGTGTAAATAAAGCAGATCCCCATTCTGTCAGGGGAGTTGAGTGAGATTGTTTGTTCCTAGTGATTAGGAACAGCGATCTATCTCCTCCTCCAGTCAGCCCAGCCCCCATAGAGTTAGAAACACCTCCCAGGGAACACATTTAACTCCCTGATCACCACCAGTGTTAACCCCTTCCCTGCCAGTGTAATTTTTTACAGTAATCAGTGCATTTTTATAGCACGGATCGCTGTATAAATGTCACTGGTCTCAAAAAAGTGTCTGACCTGTCTGCCACAATGTTGCAGTCCCGCTAAAAATCACAGATCACCATCATTACTAGTAAAAAATATATATATAATAAAAATGCCATAACTCTATCCCCTATTTTGTAGATGTGATAACTTTTGTACAAACCAATATACCAAAAATATGCAGCAGAATACATATCGGCCTAAACTGATAAAGAAATTTGTTTTTTTTACATTTTTTATTATAGAAAAAATTTTAAAAAATTGTCGCTCTTTTTTTGTTTATATGAAAAAATAATGCAGAGGTGATCAAATGCCACCAAAAGAAAGCTCTATTTGTGGGGAAAAAAGGACATACATTTTGTTTGGGTACAACGCCGCACGACTGCGCAATTGCCAGTTAAAGCAAAGCAGTGCCGTATCGCAAAAAATGGCCTGGTCATTAAGGGGGAAAACCTTCTGGTCCTTAAGTGGTTAATTTGGGTTCATTTGTTTTATTCAGATGAGAGTGTGATGTGGTAGTCTTTGACTTTTGGATAATCAACTGGATCTTTTTGCATTAACATTTTTCATTATTACAAAAAATGCACTACATATGAAAAGGAAACCTATTGCAATAAATACAGTGAGGTATAAAAGTGAACTTAGATGATTAGTATTGGGTTTGGGTTGTATCCATCAGAATCTCTGAATCATAACATAACAAATGAAACCGAAATTAATTTAGTTCCATTCGTTACTTTTGGATGCATGCGACTCCAGTCATTATCGTCCAATCAGCTCATTCCCATGTCTCTTTGTGGGTTGGACTAGCAGAGATGACTCAGAGTGCATGAGTAATAGCCAATCTTCCAAAATAACAAAACTTCTGAAAATACTTCTGAGGGCAATTACAAGCACCAATCTTCCTGTATGGCTCCCAGTGAAAGCAACTGAAAGCCACTTCTACTTTTCTCCCTCCCATGGCTTTCAGCTGCTTTCGTGGAAAGCCATACAGGGAGATTGGTTATTGTAATTACCCTCCCCTGCTCTCTGGACCCCTGTGTGATCCCCTGTAATTTTCCCCCCTTTTTTTCTTCCACCGGCTGCTGTAGGGGCTGTGTCAGAATGGAGAGGAGGGAGAGAACTGGTCAGGAACTGTCAAAATACAATAGCACACTGGGGAATTGCTGTACTAACATTGCATAGTTAGTACAGCAAGCTTCTCAGTTTTTTCAAATGCAGTAAAATCAGGGTTAATTTTCTTATCATTACTCCACAGCCCCCTCCTACATTACAAAGCAGGGAGAGCATGTAAGGTTTTGTAAGTAAGTAAAAAGCACTTAAAAACGTAACCAGCAATTTTTACATTTTTTGAAAAGTCATGTTATGTTAAAGCAGAAATTTTATAACCCCCCCAGTATTTCATACCTCACTGCAATCAGCTTTTTGTTTCTTCCCCTGGTGTTTCATCTGTGAGAAATCCAGAGTGTATTATTTGAATCAGGGCTGAATTCATTGTGATATCTGTGTTGTAAGACTGATGACTGCTATGCCCTGTATCAATCATGCCTATTCAGTATAATTCCCACTGCATTATGGGAACAGTAGTTTCTCATAGGGGTGTAGCGTCATTTTTTGATAACCCCACAAAAGTGGATACCGGAACTGATGTTCCGTCGCCGCCATATTGCTACAACCGCAGTAGTGTATACTAAGGATACAGATAGAAGGCGGAAAGCTGACATTTTTTTACACCCACTGGAGTTTTTAATTTCACAGTTATTTTGTACAGTAAATGGAACTTACATAGTGAAATACAGAGTATAGAAATACGTCTCAGTGTTTTGATGTTAAATTTTATAAGCAGCGGCAAGCCTGGCGATCTCACAGCTTAGGAAATGTCACAGAACACCGCTGCTTTTAAAATGTAATACCATGGATACTTCCGGTATCCACTTTTGTGGAGTTATCAATAAATGACACTACGGGGCAATGAAAGAAAGCAGGATATGATGTATATGCTTGGATTTATACCTCCTCCTGGAGGAGGCTGAGAATGCTATTTTTTTTTTTTTTACTGTAGAGATGACATCACAGAAATTAGAAATCATTTTTCTACTAAAAGGTGAGTTTTTTTAAACTAGCTACTAAATATTTATAGTTTTAGGTTTAGATCAGTGTACAGATTACTTGATTTGTTTTGAATTCTGGGGTTCAGCTTTAATGTTAACATGTAACAAATATAAATTAGGTGTTATCCCAATTTGGCTGCAAAAGTGGAAATACACTTTTTTTTTTCTCAACAAAAAGGTTTTTATTGTACATCTGAAAAAGTACAATATATGCTAGGTGAACATGCAATAATAAAAAAAAAAGACATTCTACAAGATTTGTCAGCTTAAACAATAAGGATTCCAGCCAATACTCTGGAGCATAGACCATTATAAAAGGCACATATTGGATCTTCTTCCATCAAGTGTCCTGGGATTTCCTCTTCACCCCTCCCTCAAAGGACCGTTTACATGAGCAGTCTGTCCATGGTCAGATCAACTGGAAATACACTTTAAAAGAGGAAGTAAACTCTTCAGGGAAAAAAACATTCTCCCCCTACCCTGCAAAGTAAAGGCATAATGTGCTAGTATTAATCGCATACTAGCATATTATGTGACACTTATCTGCAAACGAAGCCTGCATCATCCCTGCTGCAGGCCGCATCCATCTTCTTTGTCTGTCTTTGTACCCATGGCCCCGGCTTCATACCCACCACACGCCATCGAGCCATGCTTGATGTAAGTACTCAACAACAACTTCTTGTCCTTCTGTTTGCCCCGATTTACAATAGACTCAATGTCAATTTGTTTTTTGTAGATATCCCATAGAATCCGCCCCTGAAGAAGTGTGCCTCACACGAAACGCGTCGGACATTAAGGATGTGGCTATATGCCTTGATGGGAATTCATTCATTTACTTTCATTATAATTCATATTTTTTGTACAGTTATAATTGACCATGCTAGGTGCTGACCAGTTGACTTATGTGTAAATACCAAGGAATCACAATTTTTTAATGTTACAGATTTCCATGTGTCTCTACATGTGTGTGCATATATTAATTTGTGATGATCATTATGTGCTTTTGTGCAGATGTGTATATACATGAATTAGTACTGCAATCATTTCACATGATCTATACGGCTATCATGTATTGGCTATCCACGTTTGTCAATAAAATATTATTTTTACAATCTTTTTTCCTCATTTATCCACTGCCTCATCTAAAGTCCCAACTTCCCCTTTTTTTGTTCTTAATTTAAATTTTCAAAGACACCCTTTCTTTGGTAACTCTTAGAAGATTGAAAAATTACATTTTGAGAGAATGACTTAACCAATGAGTAATCTGTCTAATACCAGTTCCAGCGGGCTCAAACCTGGGTTATCCAACCATGGGCCCCATAGGTTGTCAAATTTATGGGGGCGCCCCCTATGCTGGTAGATATATTTCTCCAACCTTAGAGTTTCACTCGTATGTTGTAACCATTCTTTATGCATGGGGGGGATCACAAGATTTCCTGTTTCTAAGTCTGCCTGGTTACAAGGGACCTGACCTACCATTAGCTAGCTGAGGGCCAATGGGGACTGTTCCTGCATTTTCCAGCCTGAGGGGAGCTGGAAACGTCGCTGTTGCTATCCCATAAGGAATAGGGGGGCTTGAAACTGTTTTCCCCCCCTTTTCCTTTCATGGGACAGCAAACAGCAGTTAAATTAAAACAAGAAACACACCTTTTGTTTGGCAAAAGTTATGGCCGCGGCCTTTATTGTTGTTGGCTTTAACAGTAAAATAGATTTAAATGATTTTAACACGTATGAAAGCCCAGCCACTACGGCTCAAGCTGCATCCGCCATCAACCAATAAAAGGGGAATTGCCCAAATGACAGGTGCATCCCCTGTCACCCAGACCCCCCCAGACCACGGCCCTTTCAATACAGGTACCAAGACTTGTATTGAAAATATCAAGACCAATGTCTGTCAAGTGTACCCCATTTCTCCTATATAGCCCTGCAATACCACCTTCTAATTCTGTGTGCCTGAAACTAAAGCCTGCAAAAGAGCTGAGAAATTTCTCTACTGACCTATTAACTCTTTTCTAACCTTTTCAAGTGGGTGCAAATGTTTAGAGGTGAGCCATCTAAGGCGCGGTATAATTTCAGAAAAAACTAGCACTGTGGTAGGGGAGGCTAGATGTAATTTTATCAGGTCGTCCCTAATGGTAAATATTAAACTCAGCGTTTTAAGGTTTCCTAGGTCATTACCTCCCAGATGTAAAATTAGAATGTGTGGGGCTGGCCATTTCTGAAATAATTTCCCTAGCTCTGAAAACAAATCCGCCCAAACCATACCCCTTTTTCCGTGCCACAGAACTTTAAACTGCTCTTGGTCTAGGCCGAGGTTCCCAGTTTAGATCTTCTCTGCTCTTACTCTTGCCCAATGTACAAAGGAATGGCCCACAATCCACATAATTGTTTTCGAACCTGAAATTATCAAATTAAAGAGTTAGGATGAACATACAGTAAGAAGCTATTAGAATGCCATCTCCCAATTCTTTTAATTACATCTTCCCCTAAGCCTGCTCTGGCTGCCTCTGAGGCTGTATCTATCCTGAATGAATGCGATGTTAATCTATGATCATTCAGGCCTAAATGCTTTTTACATTTATTAAAATTGCTCCGGAATTGAAACTTTGTTAAAGGGGACCTGTCCGTATCCACTAACAGCTGTCCCGCACCTACCGGCCTCAACTTAAGGTATTCCTTTACCGCAAACAATGGGCATAGCGAAGATATTTTATATTTATGCAACACTACCCAAGAACCTTTACCTAATTGGTCTGTCTTGGACCATCTGATGCATATCTTCATTAGCTCGTCTTACAACCGAATATCCTCCACTTGCAACTTACCTTTTTTAGGTTTAGCCACCTTTACCAATTCAGAAATCCGTAGTGCAGCGAAGAATGCTAACAGGAATTCAGCCTTAAATAACTGTGATTCAAAATTGGACCAACAGATTGTCTCCGTGGCAACACACAGATTTCTTAGGACTTTGAAAGAAATTGGTGCCCTATTATCCACCACCTTGTGACCTTTTTTATAACCTTTCATAGCCTGTTTAACTGTTGCAAAACTTAAAATAGAAGGAAGGCTGCTCAATTTCAAAAAGAAGAAAATTCCAGACAGTACTTTATTTATATGAGACCAGGAATATTTCTGTGTAAAAGGCTCCTCTAAGAAAGTCAGCGCTAGACCTTCTGATACCACCGTTGTTTCCACGCCAAAGCGTTTCAGAAAAGAAGACCATGACCACCAGGGTGACTGGTATCCCGCCATAGTGGAAGGTGCAATGGAATCTTCAATATTCTGTAACACTTGACCTAAATTCATTTCCAGAAGAAAGACCCACTGGATCCGCGTTTGGCAGTATTGACACAAACCGTTCCATCTGGAAATGAGATAACGCGTCCGCCAAGTCATTTGTTCTGCCAGGGATTTATCTGGCCTTCAACCAAATATTAAAATTTAAGCACTTAAAAATGATACACCTTAACAGAACTATAACTGGTGGAGACTTGGATGTCAAACAGTTTAAAGCATACATCACACCTTTATTGTCAGTACTAACCAATATCCTTCTGTTCCTAAACTTCTCACCCCAAAGTTCCAATGTAACTAATATGGGAAATAACTCTAGCAGGACGCTGTTCCTTAGGTAACCTTTGTTCTTCCAAGCACCATACCAAGGCCTAGCGCACCAATGAGTTTTCCATATTTCTGCAAAGCCTTTTGATACGGGAGCATCTGTCTGGAGGCAGAAATCCCTATCTGATATGAATTCCTGCTGCCAGACCGATTTGCCATTAAAAAACTCTAGAAATTCTAACCATACTGTCAGGTCTGCATGGACATCATGAGATAGCCTTATGTGTGCAGAAGGGGATTTCAACCCAGCGATTGCCGAATAAAGCCTGCGGGAAAATATCCTCTCCACTGGCATTATTCTGGTTGCAAAAGCTAGCTGACCCAAAAGAGATTGCATCTTCTTAAGTGTAACTTTCTTCTTTCTGCATAACATAATTATTAGTATTACTCATTTATTAATCTTTTTCATAGGCAGGTGGAATTCCTTTAGACTTGTGTCAATGACAATACCTAAAAACTCCAAACATATGGTGGGTTAACAGTTTTATCCCTAGCCAATGGGATTCCAAACCTGCCACAAGTTAAAAAGAGATTCCAGAAGTACCATGCATCCCTTTTGATCAGCTGGGCCTAAAAAGAAGTCGTCCAAATAATGTATTAAATTCTTAGACTCCCCTATCCTTGCTACTACACACTCGAGGAATGTTGCAAATACTTCTAAATAGTAACAGGACAGCAAGCAACCCATGGGAAGGCATTTGTCGAAATAAAATTTCCTCTTAAAGAAGAAACCGGGGGATTTAAAGGCAGAAGGGACAATAGGCAAAGGCCTGAATGCTGATTGTAGATCCACTTTGGCCAATAATGCCCCCTTCCTAACCTCCTTAGCAAAATTAATGCATCTTCGAAAGAAGCATAACTGACTGTACAAGCTTCTTCTTGAATTTGGTCATGCAACGACTCTCCTTTTGGATAAGAGAGGTGATGAATGAGCCTATATGAATTTTCATCTTTTTTGGGAACTATCCCCAGTGGTGATAACCTAAAACGGTGGCTCTTTAAAGGGGCCCGCTACTCTACCCATAGCAATCTTGTTATTAATTTTTTCCTCTACTACTGCTTCTAAACCCAACGTAGATTTTAGCTTGTTGTGTATTGTGCAACCTATCCCTGTAAAACTGGGCAGCTGGAAACTGTAGAAAAACCCTTTAAACAGCAGCTGTGCTGTTGCTTGCCCTGGAAAGGCCTGTAGCTATGGTACCATTTATAAAAGCTTCACCGGTGAATCTGCTTTTTTGAAGGGGCTCCCTATTCTGTGGTTGACTTGAATTGGCCATTTTTCCAACGTGTTATGTGTTGTTCGATTTTAGATGCAACCCAAATCTTCGTCATCATCTCCTTTTTTAATTATTGTTCTAACGATACCCATCTCATCGCCCGGGGAAATTTCTCGGTGGCAAAATCCAATAGTGGTGACCCCTATCAAGGGTTTTTTCTACTTTTAAGTATATCCGAGTAAGTAGTGGAGAGAATAGGTTTTCCTCTCAGCAACGTACTGGTTTAAGTTCTTCTTCGAACATGTCAGTCAATACGAAGAAAGCTTCTACGTAATTAAAACGATTCCTCCAATCCTTCCCCCG
>BLSH010274184.1:230611-242952 GCA_018402905.1 Glandirana rugosa
TAGGTAAGCCTATAATAAGGCTTACCTGTAGGTAAAAAGAATATCTCCTAAACCTGCATGGTTCAGGAGATATTCGCCCTGCATGCAGCCGCTGACATTAGCGGCGCATGCGCTCTGACGATCCGGCCGAGACGGCCGGCATCTCAGAGCTGGCTGCCGGTGCGAAGAGCTCCCGCGCGCATGCGCGGGAGTGACGTCACGCGGCTCCGGCCACTCACAGCGCCGGAGCCGCGTACCCGGAAGACAGAAGAGGACAAAGATGTCAGCGTCCTTAGCGCTGACCGACTCGGGCATCGGGGGCCTCGTTCTAAGGTAAGTATTTCATAATATGTTAGTATGCGATGCATACTAACATATTATGCGATTTTCTTGCAGGATTTTTTTTTATTTTTAATTCTGTCAGCGGGTTTACTACCGCTTTAAAGACAAATGAAGGGGGCATGGCTTAGCGCATGGCGCGATAAGACGTTCCTTGCCTCGGCTCCCGCTGACACCAGGCTGTATACATCCTACAGACTAGCTCCAGCCTCTTGATCGCCCTGAGATGGGAAGGAAAGGGAGCGGGGACGGCCAGAGACCCGCTGGAACCCCGAAAGACATCGAAATCGGGCGTTTTTTTACCCGCTCGGAGGCCTCTCGGAACGGCACCCCTGCTTCCAAGATGGCGCCGGCCCGCTCCTCCTCGCAGCACCAGGCCTCTCAGGTGAGGACACGCCACCGTACATACTCCCCACAGGAGTCGGATCATGGCTCAATACGATCGGGATGTCATTCCCCAGACTCACAACGCTCCAGTATAGGCTGGGACATGGAAGCTTACATTAAAGCCCTTCCGACACGCCATGACTTTGAGAATTATGTTAAAAGACTGGAACATTCATATAAACAAGAGATAGCAGACCTCCGCAGGGATGTGACAGGGAGGATGGAGGACATTGAGCACACAGTTGAGGACACTGTTACTACTGTTAACTCCCATGTAGCCATCCTGCAGGAGCACACTATCCAAATACACCAGCTTTATTATCGCCAAGACGATCAAGAAAATCGCAGCAGGCGTAATAATATCCGCATTAGAGGTCTCCCTGAAACAGTGGAGACCAAAGACTTATCCCCGGTGGCCTTACGGATATTCAACCAGCTTTTACAGAAACCTGAGGATACCCCGCTCGAACTTGACCGCATACATAGAGCCTAAGGCCCTAAAAATCCTAACCCTGCATTTCCTAGGGATGTGATTTGTCATGTCCATCACTACCCCATAAAAGCAGCTATCATGCAAGCTGCACGTGACCAAGACGCCATCATGTTCAATGACACACAGATCAAGCTCCTGCCTGACATCTCAAAGCTGACCCTGGACATGAGATGTGCCTTGAGGCCAGTCACAGGTGCCCTTCAAGAGAGACATATTAAATACCACTGGGGGTTTCCCTTCCAACTCTCTGCCTCCCATGAGGGTAAATCAGCAACTTTCCGCACCCTTGGAGATCTTCCTAATTTTCTTGGAACATTTGAGCTTCCCCAGATCTCTATCCCAGACTGGCCCCTGAAAGCAGCAACTCCAGGCCTACCCCTGAAGTCTGGTTGGCAGGGCAGCTCCAAGAAGAAGAAACGTCCAAGACCGGCTGGGTCTAAGTCTCCCCCTGGATGATCCTAAGACTGAGACTCCTGGCTTTCAATACCTTTTCTGTGTCTGATACACCCAGACAAAATGGTGGCAATTGATGCAACCTATCTATAACTTTTGTTTCCTCCCAAATTCAGTTCATATAATGTTGTTTATTTAATGTGTGTTAGTTGTTGTGACAATATGGCTGAGGGGGTGACACCGTCCCTTGTATATGGCAGCGGGGGACCTCCACCCACTTGGTCACATTGCATGTACATTGTCCTCCCGGATGGGAGAGACACAAGCATACCTCCTTCATTTCTACTGTAGGATGTAAACATTCTTTTTCTGATTTAAATGGTTATTTATCCTGGTTCAGGGGGGCCCACTCTGTGCGCTGACCACGGCTCCCTACTTAGGGCTTTCGGTGCCCAGGCTGGCCCCGCACAAACGGTTTTGTTATACACTTAGAGTGTGGCCTTATTGGCCTGAGCTTACAGCTCTTTTTTGTACTCAATGTTTTACCAATAACAACCTTCTCATTCTCTCTACTCTTTCACTGCAGGTTATCAGCTGCAGTTTCTCCTCTTGTTTCCCCATCCCACTTCTCTCCCCCCCCCTCTCCTTGGATCTGGACCGCGGGTTTATCTTCTACTATTCATATGTAGCTCCCAAATTCATTACCTTAAACATGGCCCCAACCCCACACCTTAAGGTATCTTCTCTGAATTGCAGAGGATTTAACACCCCTGAAAAGCGTCATCAGATCCTCCACCATTTCTATAAACAACGCTCTCAAATCCTCATGCTACAAGAAACGCATTTTAGAGCAGATGCCCTCCCTCGTTTAGTGTCCACAAAATATCCCTCTTGGTTCCATAGCACAAACCCCGCTTCCAGATCCAAGGGGGTATCCGTTGCATTTCACCAATCATTTAGTCCAGAAGTTCTAGACCAGAAGATTGACCCTCTAGGTAGATTTATATTCTTGAAAATATCCTTTGAACAAACAATCTTCACCATTGTTAACGTTTATTCTCCTAACCAGGATCAACTTCGTTTCCTCTCCTCCGTGCTATCCCAGCTCGAGTCCTTCTGTACCACCAATGTGATTCTGGGCGGAGACCTCAACATACCGCTTGTACCTTGTCTCGATACCTCCATGGGTAAGTCCTCCATCTCCCCTACTTCCCTGACCAAAATAAGGGCACTATTCACCAAGCTATCGCTGACAGATGTGTGGCGGATACTGAATCCCTCCAGCAGAGACTATACTTACTACTCACCGGCTCATTCTACTTACAGTCGTAAAGACTACTTCCTGACCTCCCAATCTCTCCTTGACCTTCAGCCGACAGCCTCCATAGGACAACGCATATGGTCAGATCATGCCCCGATCCACCTCACCCTCGGTTGGGCCCCCCCAGTAAAGAGGAGGTTCTCCTGGAGACTAAATGACAATTTACTAGCAGACGCTGCCTGTCAATTAGCGATAAAAAAGGTGATTGCTGATTTTACCACCGACCACCGTATGGATCAGACTAATCCCCTCATAAAGTGGGAGGCATTGAAGTGCGTCCTTAGGGGAGTCCTTATTCAACACGGAGCTTGACTCAAACGGGAACGCTCTGCGGAGCTCACCAAGCTCTTCGCTAAATTAACTACTCTAGAGGACTCGCATAAGCGCTCCCTTGACCCCCTTACTCTCCTAGATATCTCCAATACGCGCCGAGATATCTTGCGCCTCCTCTCCGAGAGATCGTTGGTGGCCCGAGACAAAGGACGATATGTCCATTATTCTCAAGAGAACCAATGTGGTAGGCATTTAGCGCGGGTTCTCCATCCCACAACACCGGACTCAGATCCCGTTCGTTCTCTCCCCAGACAACATGAAAAAACACGCAATAACACGCAATAACGGATATCGCAGAGGAATTCCGTTCTTATTACTCCTCTACAATCTTTCCCCTGCCCCCCGACATATTAACTCCCCTGAGGGACCTATTGACTTAGAAACGTATATATCTCGGAAATGGCATTGCCCATCATATCCTCAGAGGAGGCCAGTGTCCTAGACTCTGTGATCTCGGACTCCGAAATCCTTCAGGCTATTAAGGGATTGAAGAACGGGAAGAGCCCGGGCCCAGACGGGTATACACCCAGATTTTATAAGACCATTGCCCCTCAATTAAGTCCCCTTTTGACCTCAGCATTTAATGCGATCGACGACTCGCCCTCCCTTTCCCAATCGTTCTTGCAAGCTCAAATAGCGGTTATTCCAAAACCGAATAAGGACCCCGCCATATGTAGCAATTATAGACCCATCTCTCTATTGAATATAGATCTCAAACTTCTAGCTAAAATACTAGCGAACCGACTTTCCCCCCTCCTCCCTAACATTATACATGGAGACCAAGTCGGGTTTGTCCCCGGTCGTGAGGCCAGAGACAATACTACCAAAACCTTACACCTTATCTCCTTCGCCCAAAAACGTCAAGTCCCAACCTGTCTCCTATCATGCGATGCTGAAAAGGCTTTTGATAGGGTTAGCTGGCCTTTCCTACGTAGCTCTCTCTCCCAAATAGGGATTGGTCCAAAGATGCTCGCCCGCATCATGTCCCTTTATTCCTCACCATCGGCCACTGTGTTGGTCAATGGAGCTCACTCCACCCGATTTGAGATCTCCAACGGCACGAGGCAAGGTTGCCCACTTTCGCCTCTTTTATTTGCGAAAGTGATTGAGCACTTGGCACAGGCCATAAGATCTAATTCCTCTATTAATGGCTTAAAAACTCCCTCGGCTCATTGTAAACTTTCACTTTATGCAGATGACCTTTTATTATACGTCACTCAACCACATATCAGCATCCCTTCTATTTTAACTGAAATTCACAGATTTGGTGAGCTGAGTAATTTCAAACTGAACCTAAGCAAAACCGAGGCGCTGAATGTCTCTTTACCCCCTCAGACCCTGGCAGCTCTTCAGACTAACTTTAAGTTTCGTTGGCAAGCTAAAGCTATCACGTATCTAGGGACCAAGATTCCATCACGTTTTCAAGAGCTCTACAAGCTAAACTACCGTCCCCTACTCACCAAAATTAGAAAGCTGACAGAGTCTTGGCGGGACCTCCCGGCGTCTTGGTTCGGACGCATCCAAAACTGACATTAAAAATGGACGTCCTTCCCAAGCTGCTGTATCTCTCCCAGACCTTACCCATATCCTTACCCTCTGCCTTTTTTCGTACCTTGAAGTCCCTAATAATTAGATTTGTCTGGCGTGGGGGTCGACCCAGAATTAGACATAAATTACTTTGCTATCCCAAGACAGAAGGGGGCACGGGCCTCCCAAATTTATCACTCTGCGGCGATCCTCTCTCGTCTTTTGGAATGGTTCCCCCGCCCATTAAACAAAATGAGCAATATTGTGGAACAGGATACCGTATTTTTCGCCGTATAAGACGCTCAGGAATATAAGACGCACCCAATTTTAAAGGAGGAAAATCTAGAAAAAAAAAATTCTGAACCAAATACTGTAGTAAAATATTTTCATCACGTAATGTCCACCATTGCCCCCACTCATCACTGTAATGTCCACCATTGCCCCCCACTCGTCATCACCATCACGGTTCCAGTGCAACATTGCCCCCACACTAATAATAATAGCCAGTAGTTTAACATTGCCCCCACACTAGTAATAATAGCCAGTAACATTACTCCCACATTAGTAATAATAGCCAGTAACATTGCCCCCACATTAGTAATAATAGCCAGTAACATTGCCCAACATATTAATAATAGCCAGTAACATTGCCCCCAACATAGTAATAATACTCACTGTTGCAGAAGCGCGCTCTGGTAGGATCCGCCGCCGCCGGGTGTACCAAGATGGCCGACCGCTCCGGAGCTAGGCCAAAGCCGCGGCCTTTCCTAAGGCCGCGGCGGCATTGCGCTCCGCGGAGGCAAACTGTCTATTCGTCGTATAAGACGCACCAACTTTTCCCCCCCAGTTTTGGGGAAGAAAAAGTGCGTCTTATACGGCGAAAAATACGGTATGTCCCCATTGGACCTTAGAGCGTTACTCTGGGGACAAAGTAGGGGGTCGCTTACTGCTCTCCCAGGACTATCCCCCCTCACGACTGAGGCACTTCAGGTCTGGTACAATAAACGGGACCATTATCGACTGTCCACTGACCCCAGCCCTCTCACCCCACTATTTGACAACGCAAATCTCCCGGAAGGTGTAGGAGCTCACGCATTTGGTTCATACCTCAGGTCATCCTGGCCGACAGCTAGCTCATTCGTACAAACCTCTCGTGGTGCCTTCTTAGACCGTACTTCCAATTCCAGCACCAACCTAAATTGGTTGACAGCTGCACATATCTCTTCCTACTGCAAGGCACTCTCGTCTTCGCACCAGGTTCATAGGCACCACACCGACTTTGAACAGCTTTGTCTCCTAACCGAAACACCCCGCCACACACTGTCAGCGATGTATAAATCTATTTTGTCAGCCACTGATTCTACAAGCCCGACCTATACGAAGGTCTGGTCCAGGGAACTAGGTATGGAGTTGACTGATGAGCAATGGCAGAAAGCATTCCTTTTCACGCATAAGTCGAGTATCTCTGGCTACTCCCAGGAGAAAAACTTCAAATTGATCTCAAGATGGTACAGAGACCCGGTCTCACTAAACCGTATATTTCCCTCCGTGCCAGACACCTGCTGGAGATGCCACGGAGCGAGGGGAACGTACCTTCACATATGGTGGGATTGTGCGAAGATCCAACCATTCTGGAAACAAATTTTTCAAATTTATTCAGAATTATACGATAAGTCCCAAACCCCAGACCCCATTATCGCACTGCTCTCTATCCTCCCTGGGCCTGTGAAAAAACAAAAAAACTCCCTACTCCGCTTTTTCCTGGCCTCGGCCAGGCAACTAATTTCCAGATCTTGGAGATCTTCCTCGGTCCCGACACTTTCTTCTTGGATCTCCGAAATTAACAATACCATGCATATGGAAGAAATGAGAGCCAGAGAATTAGACCAATGGGAAAAATGTAAAACTTTGTGGTACAGTTGGATGCATTACTCATCCTCTGACAAACTGAAAAATAGATTGAAAACATGAATGCAGACAGAGATTCAATATGCTGCTATTGATATACTCTTACTTAAGCCCGCGGTCCACACCATTCCCTCCCCATCTCTCTCCCCTCTTCTCTTCTCCCCCCCCTCTTTTCTTTCCTAACCTTTATACTTCCTCTATGTTCAATGGTCATGTAGTCTGACATTTAAGTATGTTTATCTGAGATAAACACCATTGGAGTTATATACCATACTGTCTTTTATCATACATGTAAACTCATGACTTGTTTAAAATAAAACATATTCAACCTTAAAGACAAATGAAAACCTAACGGTGACACAAAACTAGGCAAAAACTTATTTTCTAGCCACTTCAGGTACATCACTGCATCTTAAAACTTCTGCTGAATGTGAAGCCTGACAATTAGCACTAGCGCCACTAGATGGCGCCCATACTTCAGGCACAGTCTCCACACCAGCAGAAGCATGCCTATCTATCTGCACATACTCTTTCTGAACACTAACAGAGTCAGTAGCAGAACCCCTACTATCTCTTACCATCTGAAGGTCCCTAACAGTTCTAACCAACACAGAGGAGAATACTTCACTCACCCAGTGCAGGTGCCAATACAAGTATGTCCGGGCTTGAGCTCACTGAAGAGCATACCACTGGTATGCGGCTGCCTCTTTCACCCACCAGAGGGCGGTCTGAAACTGCTCTGGGATTCTTCAGGCACCCAGATGACACAGACAGTGCCCCTCTCGCCGCTCCACTTCTTCCTGAGCTCCCTTCTCTAGAGCTTCTTGCTGGAGAGCTGCTGCTGCGCCGAACGATCGCACCTGTGCTTCCCGTGGGGACAATGCTGGGAGGAGATGGGGAATATCTCTGCCGGCCCCATCGCCGCCTCTTCACCCGCCCCTCCATTGGGAGGTAAGTGACATGCCATGCCACATGATGGGCCAGATCTTCCTCTGCAGCCGGACCTTCCTCTTCCTCCATCATGGCGACATCGTCCTCTGCTTCAGCCGCTCTGCCTTGTCCTGGAGACCCTGGGTCATTCGGCTGATTGAAGCGATGGTAGCTGACGAGCCGGCACTGGCGGGATTTGGGGGCACTCCTGTGGGGCTTGACCCGATCTCTTTGGTAAGTTCAGGCATCTCCTGATCCAGTCTTCTCCCTCTTCTTCCCCGGCTCTCTCGATCAATCTTCTCAGGATGGACATCTTCTTCAGCCACCAACAGTGCTGTTTGCTCAGTGAAGCCAAAGCTCCTAGAACACCACAGCTTGAATGCTATTGTGGCCAGTGGTGAGAGGGGGACCGGACCCCATTTTTATTTGAAAAATGACCGCCAAAACACCCCAAAACTGCCTGGCTACAGGGGACCTGATCTACCATTAGCTGAGGACCAATGGGGACTGTTCCTGCATTTTCCAGCCTGTGGGGAGCTGGAAACTCCGCTGTTGCTATCCCATAAGGAAAAGGGGGTCTTGAAACCGTTTTCCCCCCTTTTCCTTTCATTCTTACATACAGGGGTCTTGTGGTTCTACCAACATACTGGAGTTGGCATGGGCATTCCAGCACATAGGTAACATGGGTACTGGTACAGGTGTTGAGTTCATTGATTTTATATTCTCTCCCAGTTTTTGACGATGTGAAGTGGGTCCTTTTCTTGTTTGTTTTCATGCTGGTTTTACATGGTAAACATTTCCCACACATTTAAAGAAGCCTTTAAGGTTATCTGTCAGTTTTATTTGTTTGGGGGGATCAATAGCATTATGCACAAGTTTATTTCTTAGGGAGGGTGCCTTTCTGTAGACAAACTTGTGGTTCTTTGGTAATATAGATTTCAGAGTTTTGTCTGTTTGTAGAACTTCCCAATGTTTTTTCACATTTTTTTCCAATGTTTTATACTGCTTACTATATCCTGTTAGGAAGGATAATTCCATATCTCTGATTTTCTTTTTTGCCTATGGTAGTGTTGTTTGCGATCATATTGTTCCTGTCCATTCTTTTTACTTTTTCTTTAAGGTTGTTCAATTCCTTTCTTTTATATCCTTTGTCTGCAAATCTATCAATGAGGATATTGGCTTGTTTTTCATAATCTTCCTTTTTGCTGCAATTTCTGTATATCTTCATGAGTTGGCCTTTAGGAATATTTTTAATCCACTTGGGATGGTGGCAACTGGTGGTTGATATATACCCATTCCTATCTGTTTTCTTAAAGAAAGTCCTTATTTGTAATATTCCTTCTTCCTTGAAGATTTGTAAATCCAGGTAGTCTATGCTCTGTTTATCCCGATTTCCTATGAATGTGATTCCGCAAATATTTTAGTTTATTTCCTCAAGAAATTGTTGTAGTTCGTTTTCAGACCCACTCCATATAATTACTAAATCATTGATATATCTTCTGTATAGGTTTTAAATGTGGTCTTTCAATGCTGAAAACTTGCTCTTCCTCCCATTTTTGAAGAAACAGATTGGCTATACTGGGAGCATATCTAGCCCCCATCACCACGCCTTTTGTCTGTGTATAGAATTCTCCCTTGTGCCAAAAGTAATTGTGACTCATTGCCATCCTAAGACCATCCAATATGTCATTTATCTGAGTCTGGGATAAGTTTGTTGGGATTTGCATAGTCCATTTTGCCCCACTGATACCATCTTCCTGTACTATATTTCCGTATAGGGAATTAATGTCTATAGTTACTAATATCATTTTCCCTTATAGGGTAGTCTTTTAATCCCAATATTAGCTGTCTGCTGTCTTTTAGATAAGAGTGACCTGTTTCCACCAATGGCTGTAGGAATTTATCAAGGTATTCGCCTGTTCTTGAAAACAAGGAGTAAATTCGACTCACTATGGGCCTTCCGGGAGGTTTATCTTGGTTCTTGTGTACTTTCGGAACATAATATATAATAGGTGTTTTTGCTGCTTCCAGTAATATATATTTTGCTTCCTTTTTTGTTTCAATGCCCAGTTCTTTTCCCTTTTTGATGTACTTTTTTAGCTTTTTTTCATATTCCACTTTAGGGTAACTTTCAAGTTTCCTATATGTGTTTTCTACATTAAGTAGTGCTTGCATTTCTGCCTCGTAATCACTTTTATTCAAAATCACTAGACCTTTATCGGATCACTACTTGCTTCTTTTCTCGATTTTTTTGATGGTATTCCAAATTTGTTCATTTTTTGATCTTTTAATCTTCAACTTCTCTATCTCTTTCAACCAATCTCTTAAAGACTTCCAGACTGTCATTGTTTGGTGTTTTAGAATTGAAGGTAGAATTATTCCTCAATTCGGTATGTTTGTAGTATATATGAGATTGCTCTCGTTTCTCCTTTTTGAGGGAAAACATTTTTTTGATGTTTAATTTTCTGACAAATTTTTGTATATCAATATATGTCTCAAATTTGTCCAAGTCCTTTTCCGGAACATATTTTAAGCCAAGGTCTAATATTTGGAGTTCTTCTGTCAAACTAATGTCTGTAAGATTGAAGATTCCCTGGCCCATTACTCTCTTCTTCTTTTTCTTGCAGCCCGCTCATTTTTCTCTGGTTCTCTTTCTCTTCACCATCTCGGGGGGTTTTCCTCTCTGTATCTCCTCTGATTGTAGTCAGGTTCCCCATAGTTTCTCCAGTAAGTGGTGTATTCTAGTCTTGGTGGTCCCCAGGTTTGTTGTCCATCCTGTTGCCTTGGGCCTTCCCATCTGATGAATCTTGGGGGTCCCCATCCCCCTAGTGGCCTTCCAGGTGTGTAATTCCATCTTCCTTGTGGTCTTCGGGTTCTGAAGTCCCCTTCCCTTGGTGATCTCCCTCTGTGATCTCTGTGAAAACCCCTATATTGGGGGATCTTCTAGGTGGTGTTTCTGGCTGGACATATCTAATAGGAGAGTACCTATTGGGATGTCTACTGATGCCTGGTGTTCTTGGGGTTTGGGGGTGTCCATTAGGACTGGGATCTCTTTGGGTTCCGTTTCTATGGCTGGGGTTCGGATTCTTTCCCTTGGACATGTTCTTGGTGTTCTGGGTGTAGTGATGTTTACGGTTCCTCTCTCTGGTTCATCTCTGTCTTCAGATGTTTCTCTTGATAGGTCATCCATGGAGATATTGTGGTCATTCTCATTGTAATCATCATCTGATTGCCATTTGTAGACTTGCTGGTTTTCATAATCTAGAACGTCTCTTTTGAATTTCTTCTGTTATTTCTTTATCATATTTCTTAATGACTTCTTGTAAACTGGCTTCCTTATCCTTATAATCTTGTGACTCTGAGTAGGGGACTAATTGTTCTTTAATAGCTAAAATATCAGTTTCAATGTTTTTGAGTTTAAATTGCCTTCTCAGTACTATTTTCTGTAGGAGTTCAGTCTCAGTTTGGTTAAAAATAAAAACCATTCCTCCATTCGTTTTCTATCATTAATGCCATCATTTGGAGATATGTCCCACCTCAGTCTCCTGGGTGTTATTTTTTTGGCAATGTACATTTCTAAGGTGGCTATATCCCACCATACCCTGAGCTGTTTTTCCATGTTATGTCTTAATTGCTTAAATGATCCCTCCATATCTTGTTTTTGGACCACATGTTCTTGGTTAAATAATTCTCCCAGATTGACAGCTCTGCTATTCATATATTTAACCACTTCAGCCCCGGAAGGATTTCCCACTTTAGGACCAGAGCACTTTTTGCGATTCGGCACTGAGTCGCTTTAACTGACAATTGCATGGGCGTGCGACGTTGTACCCAAAGTAAATTTGCGTCCTTTTTTTCCCACAAATAGAGCTTTCCTTTGGTGGTATTTGATCACCTCTGTGTCATTTCTGATCGCCGCTATAAACAAAAGAAGAGCGACAATTTTGCAAAAAAAAACAAATTTCTTACTTTTTGCTAAGATACAAATCCAAAAAAAAATATAAAAAAACATTTTTTTTCAACGGTTTCGGCCTATTTATATTCTTCCTCATATTTTTGGTAGAAAAAAAAATCGCAATCGGTGTTTATTGATTGGTTTGCGCATAAGTTGCCGCGTTTACGGATGATGAGAATTCATTTCTGTTTTTTTTTTATTTTTTACTAGTAATGGCGGTGATCTGCGAATTTTAGCGGTACTGCGATATTGGGGCGGACATGTCGGACCATTTTGACACTTTTTTGGACCATTGGCATTTATACAGCAATCAGTGCTATAAAAATGCACTGATTACTGTGTAAATGCTGTTGGCATTGAAGGGGTTAACCTGCAGGGGGCGCTCTAAGGGTTAACTGTGTTCCCTGGGCGTGTTCTAACTGTGTGTGGGCTGGCCTGGCTGGGGAAAGGGGATGATCATTCTCGCGGGGGACGTCCAATTGGGGAAGTTACGGTTGTCGTAAATGTGTCATTAGTCACGTAAAAATATCGTGACTAACGACATATTTACGGTTACCAGGTTTTTTCACAGTTTTACCAGGCTGTACAGGCGGGGTTATAGCGTCATGGCGATTTTAAGCGTCTAGTGGCGGTAATGATCATTTTTTATTTTTTTTTTGTCTTTACTTAAGAGTAGTAGGCATTTGCGCCGTTGAATACGCGTTTGGTTAGTTATTTGTGGCTAACGCTAAAAAAAAAGATGGTTTTTATACTCCTTCTTATATTTATCCGGCTTT
>BLSH010274184.1:256056-272048 GCA_018402905.1 Glandirana rugosa
CCCCATGATTCTGCCCCCTCATAATTGCACCTGATTTATTGCCCCCTTATAATTGCCCCCTTGTGCTGTCCCCCTAGGCTATGATAATCTGCTAGCTGATTTTCCTGTGAAACTCGAATCCTCCTCAATAATGCCAGCGGAACGAACACATGTAATCTCTCCAGCATCAGGAAACAATGGGCTGGCCCTTTTTAAAGATGGCGCCGTCCGGCCGGGCGCCGCCTCGCATCGCGTCATTTCCGGTTTGGAAGTAACGCGATGCTATGGACGGGAAATGCCTACTGTCTCCTGGGATATCAATCCCAGGAGACATTGCAGACCGGAAGTGATGCGGCGGGCCGCGTTCGAGTGAGGAAGAGCCGACTGAAGATAATTTTAAAAAAATGTAAGTACTTGAAAAAAAAAAAAGATGTGCCATTTATTAATGTATGACCAATTTGCTAATAAATAGTGAGGGGTTAAAAAGGTGGGTTGAACTCCGCTTTAAGTATTACCTTGGGGAGATGCAGACTAGAACACTGCAATCACTGAGCAGCAAATGATATCACCTGTGATGTATTTGTTATCCTGCAAACCTGGCCTATTGGGGGGTCCCGAGGACCGGAGTTGAGAACCACTGCTTTTAGAAGTATATGGTGAAAAAAGTGACTTGTGTTCCTCCTTGATTGCTTCTGTTCGCGGTGTCAGGCAATCCTTGGGAATTAATAGTTGCTTCTGGTGCTTCAGTGCTTTAAATAAATAAATGGGTGTATGCTTACCAGAAAAACTCACCCCTCTGCGGGGTACAGCTCATTCCCACGGTCCTACGCCACTGTGTAGCGGGTCCACCTGGACCTTGGCAGGAAAGGAAAGGAATTGAAAATAGAAAGCAAGAGTAGGTATGGGGCTGTTCCTTGTGGGTGAATAGAAAAAAAGTGCTTGTGTATAAATGTGATGTAGTGAATACATATTGTGTACACCTTATATACAATATTCAACATGCAATATAGAATATAACATATAAAATATAGTCAATGTGAACGCAGTCCTTAAAGTGCAAGAGTCAAAGAAATAACAAAAAAAAACACAAAGTTCAAATCCTTAATTCCTTTAGTATATGGTGAAAAAAGTGACTTGTGCTCCTCCTTGATTTCTTCTGTTCACGGTGTCAGGCAATCCTTGGGAATTAATAGGTGCTTCTGGTGCTTGAGTGCTTTAAATAAATAAATAAATGGATGTATGCTTACCAGAAAAACTCACCCCTCTGCAGGGTACAGCGCATCCACAGTCCTACGCCACTGTGCAGCGGTTACACCAGGACCTTGTAGTCCTTCTTGGTAGCCTCCTTCCCGTGGTCACATGTGCGTGTAAAAGATAAAAGGAATCTCCATAGAGTAGTACCGTTTGAAAAAAGCTTTATTTGGATATGATAGTTTTCAATCCAGTGCTTAAAACATGTTAAAATCCACTTAAATCACTTTAAAATGTTTGAAAAAATTGGGGAGAGCCCTTTGCATCAAGCAGTGATCTCAGCTCAGTGTCCCGGAAGTGCCGCATGTAAGCTCCGCCCTACCGGTTTTGTCGTGCTGAGGTCATCTGAAGCTGTGCCATCCTGCTACACCTCCATTGCTTATATAGTGTGTAGTGGTCTCTGACCCTAATCACATGATCAGCAGCGATTTTAGGTGAAATCACCCTAGTCATGTGATCAGCGGCCATTTTAGGTGAGACCTTTTCCACATTAAAGATATAGAGAAAAACTTAAAACATATCCATGGGTTTAAAGAGGTTAATGGCCTCTGTAGTAATAATTGTTTTTTATTTTTTGTTTTTATTATTATGTATCCCCCTAGAGAAAAAAAAGAAGGGCCTTGTAGTGTCTTGATAGAGACCTGGTGTATGTGTATGATGTTTTTTGTGAAAAGCAGGTGCTTTAAAATTCATCCATCCCTTTGCTGTTGGGATGATTAAAACCTGTTGTGTAAAAGGGTGGGTCTGAGGGGAGATGAAATTGTGCCATAAGAAAAGCAATTTAAAATAACTGAAAAAATTATTGAAAAAAAATTCATATAAAAAACGGGGCGTTACTCTTAATGTGGTTTAAGGGGCCTGCCACTAGAAGCCGTATGTGTTTTATGAGTCGGCATATGATTACATGATAGGCAGATTGTACTAGTGCCGGCCGGAAGTTACATTGAATTAGTAAGAGGAGCCACCAGGTATTAACTTTTCTCAGGAGAATCAGCTGTTCAGTATGGGTGTGTGTTTAGAGGAGAACTTGTGATAAGTCAGGTGAGTGTGTTGTCCAGGTGTAACCCAATGTAACATAAGTTTAAACTCAATCAAAATAATCATGGATGTAAAAAAATATAAAAAATATAAAGAATATGTGTGTGACAAAATCTGTCTGAGCTTTAAATAGTCCCATAAGGAAATTGATCCTTAATTAGTTGTCTCTGGACAACAAGGAGTCATGTCTAGAGATGGTCTTATTATGCTGGTATGCCAGGACGTGATATTGTTTTTTATGTTTTTTATTGTGGACACTGATATATAAAAGGAAGGATGCACCATTACGCTACTGCTGTAACAGAGGAGAGCTATGGTCCATTAAAATATACATTGAAGTAGAGCTGCCAGACAGAGGTCCACTAAGAGGGCTTAAAAAACATGTATAGATATCTGATGGAACGAACACCAGTGCTCTAAAATCTAAGCCGCCGCTATGCGCAGACCAAACAGCCCTAAACAGGGTTTATAAAGGGCCTTAATGAGACTGCGGTCCAATGGGAATATGATGCCGCAATCTCCCCCAGGCAGCACAGCCAATGGAGACCCAGGAGGACGCATCCAATTGGATCCTCCGATCGCCAGGCACACGACACCACCCCGCCTACCGGGGCGGGATGACGTCACGCATCAGACGCCCGCCAACGCCACTTCCTCCTCATGGAGCACAAGCAGAAAATGTGGCGGAAGTCAGAAAAGCCAGACCCCGCCGCATACTGCTAGGCCGGTGGAACATACCCTGCAAAAGGATGGAAAGAATGGAGCGGGGTGCAGACAACTGGCCAAATAAGGGCACCAGAGGGAGGTAAACCTGCCACCCTTAGCCAGCGGGCAGATGGCTTGGGTACGTTGGGCACGAGAAAGCAGCCGGCAACCCCGGAAAGAGGATTCATGGCATTGATAGCAAAAAGACAGCAGCAAAAACAAAAAAACAAAAATGTCAAATAAAAAGTAAAAAATTAAAAACATACAAAAAAATACCCTCATGGAGAGAGAAAAAAAAATAAACTAATCACATGTGGCAAGGAGGGAATACGGTACAATATTTAAATGTGGCGGAAGTCAGAAAAGCCAGACCCCGCCGCATACTGCTAGGCCGGTGGAACACACCCTGCAAAAGGATGGAAAGAATGGAGCGGGGTGCAGACAACTGGCCAAATAAGGGCACCAGAGGGAGGTAAACCTGCCACCCTTAGCCAGCGGGCAGGTGGCTTGGGTACGTTGGGCACGAGAAAGCAGCCGGCAACGGAAAGAGGATTCATGGCATTGATAGCAAAAAGACAGCAGCAAAAACAAAAAAACAAAAATGTCAAATAAAAAGTAAAAAATGAAAAACATACAAAAAAATACCCTCATGGAGAGAGAAAAAATAAATAAACTAATCACATGTGGCAAGGAGGGAATACGATACAATATTTAAACAATGATGGTATAGACTTAATTAATTTACAGTATAAAACAATGGCTCAAGAGGTCATAACTATCTAATGGAAAGAAAAGGGCAAAGGAGAGAAAAAAAAAAAGGGGGCAATTGGAAAGAAAAGAAGAGTAGGGGGAATGATCAAAGAGAGAACAAACAACATAAAAGAATAGAAAGATGGCTGCCGTGGGGCTATATATATGGTTCGTACTTGAGGTGGGGAAAGTGGGTACAAAGTGTAGTACCCTCACCTCTCCCAACCTCCTGAAACAAAGTCTTCAGGTCTTTCATTGAGGCCTGGAAATACGGTAGCATTGCACCGTGTGATCCAGCGTAGTTCGCTCTGTAATAGGTGTTTATTCCAATCCCCCCATGAGAAAACCCCACCGTGTAAAGAAATAACGTGTCTCCCCAGAGGCAGTTCCTCCTTTGCCGTTTTCATGCAAAGGATATGTCTTTATGCTCTCTACCAAAACTCTTGGATGGTTTTCCCTATATAGAAGTTGCCACAATCGCATAGAAGCATATAGACTACTCCTTGTGTTTTGCAGTTAGCATCGTGTTTAGCCTTGTGATTAAACGTGTGTTATTTTGTCTCTTGTGTCTTACTTTTCTTGTTATAATGTATCAGCTGGTATCTTGGTTTTGTGCATGCTCGATTACAGGCTTTTCTTAAGCAAGTTTCTGAGTACACTCTGAGTAATAGTCGTGATCTGAGTGCATCTGCTTCAATTTTGAACATTTGTTTCGTCAGAGCAATTTCGTTTAATGCGTAGTTATTGGCTGTAAGGAATCAACCTCAACAGAGGTGCAGGATGAAAACTTGAAGCATGTAGTATATTATTACCAGCAGTAGGTTTATGATAAAGCCCACTGCTGAGTCGGCCTTCCCCATCTTTGTGGAAGGTAATGTCCAGAAAGGAAATAGAATGCTGGTCATGTGTCCTGTAAAGCCCAAATTCATAGAATTTTGGTGTAATTTAATCAGAAAGGGTTCCATAGGTCCCTCCTATACCAAGAAGATGTCATCAATATAGTGATGCCACATTGTGACATATTCAGCAAACATTGACAGCTCATCAGGTTCAAACAAAGTCCTCTCCCACTCCCTCAGGTCAGGTACAGGTTGGCATATGACGGAGCACGACAAGTCCCCATCGCTACCCCCTGCATCCGGAGGAAATGGGAATCAGCAAAACAGAAGAAATTGTGGCGTAAGATAAAGTCCAAGGCTTCCACTATAAAATTTCCATTTCCATTTGATTGAGTTTTGTCCATCACTACAATATTGCCTCCTTTGTCAGAAGGTGTGTTTTGATTGCCTCTTTTTCCTCCTATTTTACTAATATCTTTACTTGTGGCCTTTAAAGCTGAAATGTTCAAATTTGTGTTGAGTGGGAGGAAAAAATCAGATTTTTTTTCTGGACTCTTTTATTCTCCAAAATAGGAGGGGGTGGATCCGAAACTTCAGATTTTCGTATCATTAGTACGGTTTTCGTACGAAAAAAAACGTACGATCAAGACTACGCATGCTCAGAAACAAAAAAATACATACAAATCTATTCAACACATTACGTCACTTCTGACGTTGAATTCGGTCGTACGAAAATTTTCGACATGAGCTAAGCATCCAACAAAAAAGGAACGTTCTGTCGTCCGAAAATATAAGCGTGTGTACGAGGCTTTAGGGGGACTTTGAAATACTGTGTGTGCTGTAGATGTGTCACGTACCTGGTGGTAAAGTCTGGCTTATGCGGGGGCAACCTCTCTTGTGGCCCTGGTTCGAGAACCCCTGATAGTGGGAACAGGGAGCTCAGGAGCACAGGGGGGCACGAGGGCTGGACAGTCCTTAGCTGGTAGACGGAAGTCCACTGGAGCTCGTGCAAACAGGAGAGTAGTGTTTCAGTCCGGGTCGGCAACTAGCGGGCGGTGCGGTACAGCGGGATCAGGCAAACAGATGGTCGGGTACAGGCAGGGTCGGCAACGTGCTGGTAGAGACGGTACAAGGGATCAGACAAGCGGATGGTCGTAGGCAAGCCGGGGTCAGATGCAGGCAGATAGCAACAAGTCCAAAGGGATAGCCGGGGTCACAGGAACAGGAAGTCATTCAGAAATAGCTTGCCGGGGGCACAGATGCGGGAAACGCTGTAGAACGGACAGCACCGGGCACTGAGCCCTGCAGGTTTAAATAGGGCCGATTGGCGCCTGTTTCCGGCGCGTGCGCGTGCACGGACACAGGCGCGCGCACCACCGCGGAAACCGTGGAAACAGCTGCGTCTTCCTGACAAGATGGGAGGCTTTACTGGTCTTGCTTGAGCTGAATCTAAAGACAAAGCCTGTTATTTTCTATTTGCTGATCAATAAAGCAGATTTAACGTTTCTTGAACTGTCTGACAATAGCCTGTTTACCCCTCTGATCCTAACAGATTTTAAAACAATCCTTCACTAACCTCTGTAGCAGCAGTGTGGCAAAATTCATCCTCAAATTTTACAATAGTTGAAGTGGTTGAAGTCAGGTCTCAGTATTTTTGTCTTTCCCCTCTTCTTGTGCACCAGCTCTGTAGTTGGATGAGAAATTAGTGGCCAGCATTGGTGCCAACTCACTTCTGGGAGGGGAGGGGGTAATGAGCCATCTTAAAAAAGGAAAAGTAGAGCTGGCTATAAACTAGAAGTATTTTATTCAATTTTCTTTGTTTTAACTACTTCAGCTTCATTCCGGTATTGATTTTTAGAGCTGATGGGCGGCTTTCTTTTAAAAGCAATCCTAGTGGCCAACTCCCCACCGGAATTCCTGAGTAACCAGTCAGCGCTTTTGCTGGCTGACCATAGAGGTAACCAGAAACTGGAACAGCTCCAATGGCCTCTATGATATATGAGACTGGAAGTGATGATCATACATCACTTTCCGGTTTCCCCAGATGTAGCCAGCGCCATTTTTAACCATTTGACCTCCGGAAGATTTTACCCCCTTCATGAGCAGAGCATTTTTTGCTATTGGGCACTGCATTATTTTAACTGACAATTACAGTTTCATACACAACTGTGGAGGCAGGTACGCATGTGCATGCCCCCTACCTGGAAGTGCTGGATCACATAAACGATACGTGATCCAGCTATGATTAAGCACCAAACTACTGTGTGAAATGTGCCAAATGGTCACCCCTGTACCTCTGTGTTCCTACATGATGTGACTGTCTTGGATTTTAATGGATTTACACAATAACGGTGTTACATGGTATGCAGATTTTCTTCATTAATCTACGTTTGCAGAGCTGCACCTGTGTGGATGGGAGCGTGGACGGTGATTCTTTGGATCACAGAAGCCTGAAGTGATGTGAGCTCTTTTCCTCATCAGGAGCCTGTCCTACCAACTCCTGATCATCAACCATGAACTGTCTGTGACAGCTCAGTTACATTTCTGGGGTGCCAGGAGCCATGAATCAGACAGAGACAGAAGTGCAGTAAAAATCACGCTTTTTAATAAAAATGATAAAATAGAACAAATAGAGCAAACAAAGTCAGAAGATATCCAAGGTTCAATAGCCAGAGGGGATGGTTGAAGCAAGCCAGGAAACAGGGATACAGAGATCAGCGAGGTCAATAAAACAGTATGCAGGTTCAGGAGCCAGAAGGGAATTCAGCCAAGCAGAGTCTTTAATCCAGAAACCAGAAGGAACGTCAAACAGGCAAAAGTCTTTCACAGGAAAACACAGCAGAGATTATCTAGAGATGTTGACCAGGCGAAGGCGTCTGAGATCTGATCCAGGCAGTTTATATAGTTAGGAGAGCTCGCTAAAGAACAGGATATGGACATCAGATGAGACAGAGTGGAAGCTGATACTGGCAATTAACCCTCAGCTGAGCAGCTTGCTCTGAGAAGGCTGAAACCCAAGAACGCTCCTCTGGACTGTACCCTTTCCAATGAACCATGTACTATTTGCACCCATGGAGTCAGTGATAGATTGTATTTCATACTCCTCTTGGTTCTCAACCTGAACAGGATGAAAATGTGGTACCAAGGTGGTGAAGCGGTTACATAACAAAGGTTTTAACAAGGAGACATGGAATACATTAGAACAGGGTTTCTCAACCAGTGTTCTGTGGAACCCTAAGGTTCCTCCCAGAGGTTGCTAGGGGTTCCTTGAGCAATGGTAAATTTCTACCTCTCATAAATTCCAAATGAAAACCATTGATCTTTTTAGATATCTGTAAGGGGGTAATTCTTCCCAATGACCACAAGTGTAAGGAGCATTCTTCCCATTGGCCATCACACTAATGTATCATGAGTTGTAGATTTTTAATTTTTAGCAGGGGTTCCCTGAGACCGGAGAATTATTTCAAGGGTACCTCGTGGTGAAAAGGTTGAGAAAGGCTGCATTAGAAATTCACATATTAGAAGGCAGGCCTAAAGCGTAAGCCACTGGGTTGATCTTGTGTAGAATACGGAAAGGCCCAATAAACCGTTGTGCCAGCTTCAGTGAGGGAACACGGAGTCGGAGGTTGCGAGAAGACTTTCAGACCCTCTCTCCAACTTGGCAACAATGCGCAGGTAGGTTAGCATGCGGTCAGCATGGAGTCTGTACCTATTACTGGCACATCGCAAAGACTCCTGGACATGTACCTAAGTGGAACGAAGACCACGGAGATGCTCCTCCAATGCAGGAATTCTCTGAGCAACAAATGAGTCAGGCAACATGGCTGGTTGGAAACCATAATTTGCCATAAACTGAGACAATCGGGAGACGGTATTGATGGCACAATTGTGAGCAAACTCCACCCAAAGTTACAGGTCAGACAAGTTGTTATGTTGGTCAGAAATATAGCAACGTAAAAACTGTTCCAAGGACTGGTTGGCTCATCCTGCAGCCCCATTGGACCGTGGGTGATATGCAGAAGAGAAGGAAAGCTGAATTCTCAACCGTGCACAAAAGGCTCGCCAAAACCTGGACACAAACTGGCTACCCTGTCCGAAACAATCACTCTGGGAAGCCCATGTAAATGAAAGATCTCCCGAGCAAAAATGGATACCAGTTCCTTGGATGTGGGCAGTGGAATACAATGTGACATCTTTGAGAATTGGTCAACCACCATAAGGATAACTGTGTTACCCTGAGAGTTAGGTAACTTCACAATAAAATCCATAGACAGATGGGTCCAAGGCTGCACTCCATTGGGTATGGGTTGTAGAAGACCTACTGGAAGATGTCGTGGTGCTTTGTTCTGAGCACACACAGAACAGGCTGCTACAAAGGCGGCTACATCAGCACAGAGACTAGGCCACCAGAACTGTTGGGAAATAGCCCAAATGAGTTGATTCCTCCCTGGGTGACCAGCATCCTTGGGAGAATGGTAAGTCTGGAGCACAGCTGTACAGAGACTCTCAGGAACAAAGCAGAGGTCACAATGTTTCTCAGGAGAAGCATGGATCTGAGCAGCAAGGATCTTGTCACCCAAAGGTGGAGTGAGACTGGTACGAACTGTAGCCAGAATCGAACAGGAGGTATCAAAGGAGCAGGAACCGACTCCATCTTGGAAGCGGAGGAAAACTGTTGCGACAATGCATCAGCCCTTACATTCTTCGTACCGGGTAAGAATGTAATTGAAGCTTGACAAGAACAGAGCCCATTGCACCCTCCTGGGGGAGAAGCTTTTAGCCTCAGACAAGAATGTGAGATTCTTGTGGTCAGTCAAAATGAGAACTGGAACAGTGGTACCCTCGAGGAGATGCCTCCATTCTTTAAGGGCTAAAATTATTGCTAACAATTCTCTGTCCCCAATCTCGTAATTGCAAAGACCAAACGGCATTACGATGTATTTGTAATGGCCTGTCCTAGTATTAAACGCAGTTTTTCACTCACCGACCTCCTTGATCCTCTTGAGATGCCCCTCTCAGATCAAGCTTCATGAAAACTGCTGCTCCCTTGAGGCGGTCAAATAACTCCATAATCAACGGAATCGTATAAGCATCCTTAATCATGAAGCGAATGAGACCCCCTATAATCAATACAAGATCTCAGTTCGCCACTCTTCTTTTTCACAAAGAAGAAGCCAGCACCTGCAGGAGACGAGGATTTGTGGCTGAACCCTCGAGAAAGTGCATCTGCAACATACTCCTCCATAGCTTTATCCTCCGAGACAGACAAAGGGTAAACCCGGCCACGAGGAGTATGGCACCAGGTTGAAGGTCAATTGCGCAATGATACGACCGGTGTGGAGGCAAACTACTGGCTTGACTTTTATCAATGACATCGCTATATTTGCGGTACTGCTCCGGCAGGGAGGAGGGTGAAGAGGTACACAAGACCTTAGCCACTTTCTGAAAACATGTCTTACTGCATTGTGGCGACCAGGAAAGAACCTCAGCACAAAGCCAACCAAAATAGGGGCTGTAATCAAGGATAACCAATAATCAACGGGTGAAAATGAGGAGAGGGAATTACTTGGAGTTGGATTATCTCATGGTGAAGAGCCCCTATGGCCATGGTCAATGGAGCAGTCTCATAAGTCACCAGGGCAGGCTGTAGAGGTCTCCCATCAATAGCCTCAATGGCAAGTGGAGTGGCCGGAAGCTGCAGCAGAATCGAGTGCTTAGATACAAAGGCACTATCTATGAACAGGCCTGCAGCCCCAGAGTCGATTAGAGCCTGTATCTTGATGGACGACTCAGACCAAGAAAGGGCAACCGGAACCAGGGGCTTATCCTTACGGATGACTGGGGACATAACAACGCCACCTATATCCTGTCTCCTACAGGACCTCAGGTGCAAGCGTGCCCCCGGATGGGTAGGACAAGACTTCAGAAAGTGACCTGCCTGGCCACAAAAAGCCAACTGCCAGCAAACAGGGATCCAAAGATCAGCGAGGTCAAACACATGCAGGTTCAGGAGCCAGAAGGGAAGTCAGTCGAGCAATGTCTTTAATCCAGAAACCAGAAGGAACGTCAAACAGGCAAAAGTCTTTCACAGGAAAACACAGCAGAGATTATCCAGAGATGTTGACCAGGTGAAGGCATCTTAGATATGATCCAGGCAGATTATATAGCTAGGAGAGCTGGCTAAGGAGCAGCATATGAACATCAGGTGAGACAGAGTGAAAGCTGAGACTGGCAATTAACCCTCAGATGAGCAGCTTGCTCTGAAAAGGGAGCCCAGTCCTGACATGGGGGTGCTAATGGAGTGCACTGCAGCAGTGTTTCTCAACAGTGTCCTCAAGTACCCCCAACAGGCCATGTTTTCAGGTTTCCTTTATCTTGCACAGGTGCTTTAAATCAGAGTCAATGGCTTGGTATTTTTGAAAGCTATTTTAGCTGAGAGAAATTCCCAAAACATGGCCTGTTGAGCGTATTGAGGACAGGGTTGAGAACCACTGCACTGCAGAACAACATAGTGATGCATATATGCGCCTGCTGGTCATCAAGGCTCTACCCCTCCATCACCTCATATATGCATATTTCTGTTATAAAGGGGTTAAACAACATTATATCCCCTTATTAACCCTTAGTGAACCCTATTTAGTTTTCAATAATTCCTTCATTCCCTTAGCATTTTTTTTGCTATTTTTATTTTTTGCAATTAAACTTTATAATGTGCAATTGTGTTTGTAGCATCAAATTGAGTTGTGGCAGGGTGCCTGGAAACCTTGTTCCAGCACCGAATGCATTTATAGAATATAAAAGAAAAACAAATATACACAAAGATGGGGTTTAATCATGAGCCACGTCCATTACCCTTTGTATGACGCTTTTGCAGTTAGCTTCTTAAATCCCTTCTGAATTGAATACAATGCAAAATATTTAAATTTGTGTTCATGGCCTTTCTATTTACAGGATACCAAAGCTAGTGAGCAAAACATGAAACATTTCCTATGGCTTGCCAGAATCCTGGGGTCACTATTATGTCTTGTGTGAAATAAAATTGTATAACGACATATTGTGCCACAAGCAGCAGGTATACTTTTCAGTTGCACAATACATATTATTATGATTATTTTATAGAACATAAAAAGAATGGTTTATAGCACCCCAAACCAGTGCGTCACATATAGAGTAGGATGGGATATAGTTTCTAATGGAGAAACTCTTACGTTTTTCCTCCCACATAGGAAATAAGCAATTTCACCAGTACCCATAATGTAATACACCTGCACTGTAATTATTTGTGATACATGTACAGGGATGTCAAGCTCAAAGTCAGACCAGTTTAAAGTAGAACTGAATTTTATTTTGGATAGAGTAAGATTATAAACACTGTCAGGTTTATTTTTCCATTTGTGTCCTATTGGAGTGACCTCCCTTCACTTCCTGTCCCATAGCCGCAGCAGGAAGTGAGAGGAAATTCCTCTAATGTGAAGGAACCCCTGGTAGTCATCATAACTAGTGTCCCTATTGGAAGATATCCTCCCTATTCCTGACATAGTGACAATCCAGAATTTGGCATTTGCTTCACTTTCACTATTGGTGAACCTGACAGGTGTTTCAATCCCTCTCCATTGTATCCAAAACTAAAAAAAATGGCATTTGACTAGTCTAGCACTCTCTAGTGTGCTGCTAGTGTTAGTGCACGAAAATCTATGTTATGACTCATGGTTAACTTGTGAGGTGAAATTATTTTTATTATTATTATTATACAGGATTTATATAGCGCCAACAGTTTGCGCAGCGCTTTATAACATGGGGGCAGACAGTACAATTACAATACAAATCAATACAGGAGGAATCAGAGGGCCCTGCTCATTAGAGCTTGCAATCTAGAAGGGAGGGTCAAGAGGGACAAAAGGTAATAACTGTGGGGGATGAGCTGATGGAGAAGATGAGAATACAGTAGTTAGGTGTGGGTAGGATAGGCTTTTCTGAAGAGAAGGGTTTTTAGGGATCGTCTAAAAGCTAATAGAGTAGAAGATAATTGAATAGTTTGGGGTAAGGCGTTCCATAGGATTGGAGAGGCTCTGGTAAAGTCCTGGAGGCGACCACGGGAGGAGGTGATGAGGGAGCTAGAGAGCAGGAGATCTTGAGAAGAACGAAGAGAACGAATAGGTAGGTATTTAGAGATTAGGTTAGTGATGTAACTGGGGACTGAGTTGTGGATGGCTTTGTAAGTAGTTGAAAGTATTTTGAATTTAATTCATTGGGTGAGTGGAAGCCAGTGGAGGGATTGACAGAGAGGAGTAGCAGACACAGAGCGATTGGTAAGGTGGATAAGACTGGCAGCAGTATTCATGATGGATTGGAGGGGGGATAGCCTATGTAGAGGTAAGCCAATGAGAATGGAGTTGCAGTAGTTGAGACAAGAGATCACCATGGAGTGGATTAAGAGCTTTGCTGTGACGTTGGTTAGAAAGGGGCATATTTTGGAGATGTTGCGGAGTTTGAGGCGGCAAGATTTGGACAGTGATTGGATGTGGGGCTTAAAGGAGAGTTCAGAGTCCAGAACTATACCTAGGACCTTGGCATGGTCAGGGTTTACTGCAAGTCATGCTGGATGACTCACAGATGCATGTTTTTGGTACCTCCCCTTGGATCTGGAAGTTTGGAGAAACATCTAGAAAGTTACTGGGTGGGAGGCCAGGAGAGCTGATCTGCATATTTGAGCGAACTTGGCCAATCCCCAGGCAGGGAGCCTAGCAGGGTGGTTGAATGGGACACCAATGCCTGCGGGGGAGTTAGGTGGAAGATGGAGTGCTGAGGAGACTATCGGTGGCCAAGAAGGGGACCCCTTTTTCTGAGGGGGGCTCTGCCTCCAAGTTGGGCTGGCCTGGCTTGGGAAGATTCTAAAAGCAGTGCAGTTTGAAAGGAATCTTGCCTAAGGAGCAGCAGGAAGCAAAGAGGACAGTGTGAGTACATCAGAAAACCCAGGGATTCACAAGGGGAGAGACTGCCACACATAGCAACCTTTCAGGAGGTCAGCGCTGTTTTTTTTTTTTTGTTTTTTTTTTAATAAAGCTTTATTGAAAGTATATAACGTTAACAATTATATTATGGCTCCAGAAAAGTGTATTGATAGTAAGTACAGTATAGTTTGACAATTATAATATAACATTTATGTCAAGAATCAAAGTATAACTGTATTCGGTCGTAACATGTATAAAAATTTTTATGAGAATATGATATATAACAGTATAGGGAAGGGAAGGGGAAAGGGAAAGTTTAGGTTTCAGTTGGGTTATATGATTAGGGTTGTGAGCTGTCTGTGGTTAGTTGAGTCCGGTGGTCTCGGAAATCTTTGTTCATTGTGGGGGATATAATGTTCTATTTCAGTAGATTGTTGTATTCTTCAGATAATTTAAATAGGCACCATTTATTCCAAAGGTTGTTGAAGGTTTTTGTGTTTTCTCTTTTTATTGCTATGGTTTCTTCCATGTCATGGATCGAGTTAATTTTGAGGATCCAGTCTTTAAGTGTGGGAGTGTGTGTAGCTCTCCAGTGGAGTGGTATTAGTGTTTTGGCTGCGTTTAACATAAGTCTTACAAGTGTTTTTTTGTATTCCCTATACGATGAGGTGTTTATGTGTAGGAGACATAGGGCTGCGTCTATTTGTATTTTTGTGTCAGTTATTTTTATTGTCCACTTTCTGACTTCGTTCCAGTATTTTTAAATCTTACCACATGACCACCATATATGATAAAATGTGCCTACCTCTTTATGGCATCTCTAGCATGTATCTGATTCTGCAGGTATCCATTTTTTTAATTTTACAGGTGTGATATACCATTGGTTGCGTATCTTGAAGGAAATTTCCTGCATACGGGTACTAAGAGAGCATTTGTGGGTAAAGACACACGCCTTTTCCCATTGCTCATCTGAGATTGTTATGTTAAGATCTGTTTCCCAAACATATTTGAGTTTATCATTGAAATCTGGGCTGGGTTGAGAGATCCATTTGTAAGCCATTGAGGTGGCACCTTTTATTGGTTTGTGATCATAACAAATCTTTTCAAGTTTGGTGAGTGGTCTCGTCATGAGATTCTTGTTTTTATTGTTTTGGACAAAATCATGGATTTGAGTGTATGTCCAGAGGTTTAGTGAATGTCCTTCAATTTTTTGCTGTAGTTGGGGAAAGGTCAGGATTCTATTGTTGCTTATGCAGTCAGTTGTTAGTAAGGGGGTGTCTTGGCTCGTTTTCAGTGTGTTAATTTTATCTGAGCCAGGTGGGAATTCCGGGTTGCCCGTGATGGCAGTAAGTGGGCTCGTCGTAGAGGATAGTTGGAAAGTTTCTGTAATTTTGTTGATGATTTTTAGTGTAGTGTTGATCAGTGGGTGGTTTTTTATTTTGAGGGGGTGGAATTTAAAATGGGTCTATGTTTTCTAGGCTCACCCAATCTTTGTTGCCTGCGTGGCAGTGCCAATCTATTAATCTAGTGATGTGTGTTGCCATAAAGTATTTTTTAAAGTCTGGGATTCCCAATCCACCTTTTTCTTTGGGATGGGTGAGCCTGTTCAATTGTATTTGGGGTTTTTTATGTGCCCAAATAAATTTTCTTTTGGCCGTATTCAGTCTTCTGAAGAAATCTTGGGGGATGTCGATTGGGAGAGCATGGAATAGATATAGAAGTCTGGGCAAGACGGTCATTTTCAATATCGATGCTCTTCCAAACCATATTTCTATTTTTTTAAGTAAAGGTATGAAGTTGTGGTGGTAGTTGTTGGAAATTATGAATTTATAATATTATTTTGAATAATATTGGGCTCTGAAATATATTATATGTATATATTAAATGTATTAAATATAATGTAATGTTAGTTATATATGTGAATGTTATTTCAATGTGCTTCTGGACAGAGAAAATGTTGTATGTGCAATTCTATTTCAAAACTCATGTGAAGTAATGCTAGAGGAGGGGTCATGTGTGTCTCCTTATGGACTAAAGCCTTATAAGTAGGTATAGGTTGCTTTGAAAACAGCTGACCTAACGATTTCAAACAGTATAAAAGTTGTGACTTTGTAATGTTAGCTAGGAAGGGTAGGAAAAGAGATGAACGCCTACATTCTTGGAGACGTGACGTGAACATCTGTCAGAACTCTTCCTCCTCCTGACTGACATCTGAAGCCATACCATATTTCATTATAGACTTCATATTATGGTGCTACGTAAGTTTGTCTCATGTAAACTGATGTGATGTTATTTGATGAAGAATAAACCCTTAAAGATTTTTCTAATGATGTCGTTCATGCAAGTTCTTCGATGAAAGCTGAGAAAGGATTTTCAACATCATGGTGGAGAATGCGGGCACGCATATAGATTGTTTAATCTTGACGCCTGTTTACGATCTTGCTACAACAAGTGAGTTTTTATGTCTGTTTTCTCACCT
>BLSH010274184.1:272058-290357 GCA_018402905.1 Glandirana rugosa
AAATGTATTAAATATAATGTAATGTTAGTTATATATGTGAATGTTATTTCAATGTGCTTCTGGACAGAGAAAATGTTGTATGTGCAATTCTATTTCAAAACTCATGTGAAGCAATGCTAGAGGAGGGGTCATGTGTGTCTCCTTATGGACTAAAGCCATATAAGTAGGTATAGGTTGCTTTGAAAACAGCTGACCTAACGATTTCAAACAGTATAAAAGTTGTGACTTTGTAATGTTAGCTAGGAAGGGTAGGAAAAGAGATGAACGCCTACATTCTTGGAGACGTGACGTGAACATCTGTCAGAACTCTTCCTCCTCCTGACTGACATCTGAAGCCATACCATATTTCATTATAGACTTCATATTATGGTGCTACGTAAGTTTGTCTCATGTAAACTGATGTGATGTTATTTGATGAAGAATAAACCCTTAAAGATTTTTCTAATGATGTCGTTCATGCAAGTTCTTCGATGAAAGCTGAGAAAGGATTTTCAACAGTAGATATCTTTGATGTTGCGAGTGATTTTAACTCCAAGGTACATGAGTGCATTTTTTTCCCATCTATATGGGCAGTTTTGTTTTGTGAGCTTTTCTATGTCTTTGGGTAGTGTTAAATTCATCGCCTCAGATTTGCTATTGTTGATTTTGAAGTTTGAGATGTTTTTGTATAGGTTTAGGATTTTATTCAGATTTGGGATGGAGATGTGTGGGTGGGAAATAAACATGAGGAGGTCGTCAGCATAAGCTGCCACTTTGTATTCTTTTTGGTTGATTTTTATTCCGTGAATGTTTATGTTATCGTTTATAGTTCTTATTAGGGGTTCGAGTGTCAGTATAAATAATAGAGGGGAAAGGGGGCAGCCCTGTCTTGTTCCATTTTTGATTGAATTGGTTCTGAGAGTTGGTTGTTTGTAGAGTGAGTGTACCCAAGTCATCATCTTTTGCTCAAGACCGACATGTTCACAGGTTGCGAATATGTAATCCCATGCCACTCTGTCGAAGGCCTTCTCCGCGTCCGTAGACAGGAGAAGGCCCTCGACATTCCCGTCTCTGAGTCTGTGTATTATGTTTAAAGTTTTGATGATGTTGTCTTTTGTTTCTCGTCCTGGCATGAAGCCCACCTGTTCTGGGCCTATGATTTTGTGGAGGAGAGGCCTGAGACTGTTAGCTAAGATTTTTGCTAGGAGCTTGAGGTCCACATTTAGGAGTGAAATTGGTCTATAGTTAGAACATTTTTTTATGGTCTTTGTCTGGTTTAGGTATGACAGTGATCTGTGCAGAGAGGAAGTCTTGGGGAATTATGGTTGATTTTTGGTTGAGAGAATTTAGAGCCTGTAGTAGTGGGGTGGTTAGGATTGATTCGAAGGATTTGTAGTATTGAGAGGTGAGCCCATCTGGGCCAGGGCTTTTACCAGGTTTTAGATTTTTAATTGTTTCTGTGATTTCTTCTACTGATATGTCTTTTTCCAAGTCTTCAATTTCTTTGTGTGTTAGTTTAGGAAGTTTACTGTGTTGGATGAATTCTTTAATTAGGGTTGTCCTGTTTTCTGTTGTGTTTGATGGCTTATTTTGGGGTGGAATGTTGTATAACTCTGAGTAGTAGTTTTGAAATTCTTTTGCAATTTTGGTTGAGTTGAATATTTCGTTGCCTTTTGGGTCGTGAATGCTATGTATGGTATTTGTTGTTTTGGCTTCATGTATAGCTCTGGCTAAGATTTTGCTGCTTTTATCTCCAAATTCATAATAGATACTTTAGGAAAAGTGCTCTTTTAGACCCTTTGTCTAAGAGGGTTTGAAGTTCTTTCCTTGTGTTGATTAATTCTTGTTCTATTGTTATGGCTAGAGATTGTTTGTGTGATTTTTCAAGTTGGTCAATTTTAAGTAAGAGATTAGAAATTGCTTTCTCTTTTTCTTTTTTCTTTCTGCTTCCCCATTTAATAAATTCTCCCATTATTACACATTTGTGAGCTTCCCAAATTAGTATGGGTTGGGTGTCTTGATTTGAGTTGGTTTGGAAATAGTTGGTGAGTTTAGTTTTTATTTGTGTTGCAATGTTTGGGTCGGTCAGTAAAGAAGGGTTTAGGCGCCAGTTAAAGATTTTGGGTTGTAGAGATTTAGTGTTTAGGTGAAATAGGTGCGTGGTCTGAAAGAGCTATGTTGCCTATTTTAGCCTTTTGTAGATAAGGAATGTCTCTTTGTGAAATGAGGAGAAAATCAATTCTGGTGTATCGTTTATGGGGGTTTGAGAAGAAAGTTAAATCTTTTTCATTAGGGTTTAATAGCCTCCATGAGTCTATAAGTGACGTCGATTGAAGGAGAATTTTAATTTTTTTGAGATTGCGATATGGGATGCAGGATTTGCCTGAGGAAGTGTCCTGTAAGGGATTCAATGGGATATTAAAATCACCCCCAAGAATGATTCTTCCATTAGCAAAGCTCTTTAGTTCGTCAATCATTTTTCTGCAGAAGGAAATGTGTGCTTTGTTAGGGAAATAGACATTCGCCAAGGTTGTGGGTGTGCCTGACATGGAGCCTTTTAGAAATATATATCTGCCTTCTGGGTCGATTAGAGAGTGTTCCGTTTGGAATGAGGAGTCTTTACTGAGTAGTATCGAGACTCCTTTTGTTTTGGCTATAGGGTTAGTAGCGTGAAAGGCTGCGTTAAAGTAATTATTGGTTAGTTTTGGTATATTTGTTCCTTTGAAGTGGGTTTCTTGGAGGAAAACTATTTGGGGGTGTATCTTCTGGAGTTCTCTTAGTATTTTGTGTCTTTTGTCTGGTGTTCCGAGACCATTGACATTATGTGAGATAGAGTAGGGTTTTTCCCTAGGTTGGAGTATGCCATGTTCTGGGTAGGGGAAGGTAGGGTGTAGTCAGGTATGGGAGAGGGAGTGTGGGTTGTGGGGTGGGAAGAGGGGAAAGGGTTCTCTGTGAGTCAATAACTCTGCTGCTGATAAGTAGCACTCAGGGTTATGATGTTTTGTGGAAAATGTATTTTATGAAAAGTTTGAAGTATGTCTTAGTGACTGTTTCCTGTTGGGGGTGTGTGGATGGTTTTCCCGGCGGGGAAAGGTGAGAGTATGAATATTTGATGTGAACTGATGGGGTGGTATTTGTAGGTTAATGTTGATGTTAGGTGAGGTTTGAGTGGCGTAGGGGTTGCCACACAACCTATTGCATTTTTATTCTGAATAATGTGTTTGAGTTGATTTTGGTGTGGGGACTAGTTTTAAGTAAAGTTTCATGAGTCTATAGGGATATTATATTCATGTGTGTTTTCAGGCCTAGGGCTGCCCCGCCCGAGGAGGGCGGACCAGTCCTCAGCCAGACTCTAATGAGAATCTGTAAACAAATAAACAATTTTTAACATTGTTATCCTGTAACAAAAAGAAAACAGAGTAAACAGTACAGTACCAGTGAAGGTGCCTCGGTCCTTATTTCCTTTTTTTTCCCTCTCCTCTTATATCTCTTCTGAGTTTTAATTGTAATTGCATTTGGCAAAAGGGTGTTGATAATGTGGGACCAAGAGTGGGTACTATGGTTGAGGTCATGTGATTTTGGTCTGGAGGAATCAATTGTTGGGGGAGAGGCTCCTTCACTGGTGTGTTTTGTAAGCTATTATCCATCAGATTTAAAATCTGTGGCACTTATTATGTTAGACCTGAGATCCGACCCCTTTCGAGGGTTGTGTGGTTTGTCCATTTGAAATCAGTCAATGGTTTCTCTTTCCTGGTGGCTTGGTTTCAGTAGTTTTTCTTTGTGAAGGAAGAGAGTTCTTCTTTATCTGCTACGGCTGAGCAGGGTGTAAGTCTGTAAAGAGAGAAAAAAAAAAAAGCAACCAAAACAAACAAAAAGGAAAAAGAGTTTTTCCGTTTCTTTTCTCTCTCTTGTGGGTCTAGTATTCTTAGTGAGGTGTTATTCTGATTTTCCAGGAGTTCATTTTGGTTGGTTATGGGTTTTTGCTGTGGTGGTCTTTCCTTGGGGTCCTCAGGTTAGTCTTTGTATTCTGTCAGCGGATTAGTATCTGTTGTCCCTGGTTCTCTGTGATTTGGGAGCAGGTGTACCAACGTTTTGGCTTTCATTATATTTTTGTTTTTTGTTGCCTTTGGTGAAGGGTGATTTTAGGAGTGAATTTCCTGGTGAATGTGCTGGCTGTTGTATTTGAGGGGTAAGACGGAATTCTTGATACCATTCAGTCAAGTTGATTGTGTCACATTGTATAGCTTCACAAAAGGAAGGGATGTCATCTGGTGTACGGAGAAGTATCTGTTTCCCTTCTATGGTGATCTGTAGGGCAAAGGGGAATTTCCATTTGTATAGTATTTTTTTCTCTTTCAGTATTTCCAATAAGGGTTTTATTGCTCTGCGGTTTTTTAATGTGATGGGTGAAAGATCTTGGTATAACTGGATTGTTGCACCATTAAAGAGGATTTGTTCGTTTTGTCTGGCTTTTAGTAGAATGTCTTCTTTTAATGGGAAGTTGTTTAGACAACATACAATGTCTCTGGGAGGTGCTGAGTCTGGGCCTTTGGGTCGTAGGGCCCCGTGGGCTCTTTCAAATTCAATGGTGGAGTCAATAGGCCTCTCTAAGACATTATTGAAGATAGAAGTGAGGACAGGTTTGATTTCCTCCGCATTTATTGATTCAGGGATGCCTCTTATTCTAATGTTTTTCCTCCTTCCTCTGTTGTCTAGGTCCTCCAGTTGTCTATTCATGTTAATTAAGTGTACTGAGTGTGTGGAAGTAATTTGTTCCAGTCTTTTGATAGCTTTGTCTCTATGTTTCCCCAATTTTTCATTGGTTGCCAGTTGTTCGGATAAGACCAGGATGTCTGCTTTGAGGTCTGTGATAGCTGAAGAGAATTATTTTTTGATATCAGCTGCTATTTCCGTCATGTCCCTGAATGTTAAGGGTTGGTCCTGGTTGGTTATGTTTTGGGGGTTGGTGTCTGAAGCTGTTAATGATTCTTCGTCAAAATCTTCCTCGTCAGTGTAGCCTTGAGGAGGGTTTTTAGAACCTGGCATGCTTTTGCTTCTTTGTGGGTGGTTTTTCAATAGGTCTGCAATATCAGGACCCGAAGAGCTTGCTAGGGATCGTTGGTATCTGGTTTGTGAACCTGATTGTGCGGTAGCTTTTTGGGGTTTTCCCATTTTATATGGTAGTCCCGGTTTTAGTGTTATGGTTGTGTGGCTCCCCTATCTTAGATTTAGGTTGATATCATCTTCTTTATGTATTTAGATGAGATGAAATAGGGTCTTTTAGTAGGTTTGTTCTGTATTTCTTGCTCTGGATGAGGGTGTCAGAATACTACAAAGTTATTTTAAAAGATGTTGCTTAGCGTGTGCTAGTAGTATCCTGAAGAGTTAATAGGAGCTTGGACTGGGGTAAATCTCTTCAATGTGATTTAGTTTTGCTCCTTTGATTTTTATGATGGTTATTTGGATGTGGAGCCATCCAAATGATGGTTATTCGATGTGGAGCCACCTTATGTTGGGTGTAAAGTGAGAGTTCTGGGGCAGCTTTACAGGTCCCAATTTATTATGGAGTCTTTTAAGCTTGCTTTAGGCCTTGAGGGGGTGACTTCTTAATCTAGTCCACGGCTTTGGGCCTGTTCCGTCTCTCCTTCCAAAGGTAAGAAGGTGGTTGCTCCCAAAGGGGTCCGGAATCCCAGTCACGGTTGGGGGGTGTATTAGGGGGGTTCTTCCCGATTGATGGGGTCGCGGTAATGAGTTGTTTGGGCCTTCTGGGCCTCCCGGGTCGTGACCAGATACCGCTGTGTCGGATCCGTCCGGACCCTCCTGGTTAGAAATGTGGTGTCTAGGGGGTATTAGTGCGGTTTCGGTGGTCGTCTGGTTTCGCGAATGTTCCGGTCCCGGAATATAGTCTGAGGCTTTACCGCGGCCTAGTTGGCGGCCAAGCCTGCGGCCTCAATTTTGGCGTCTCGGCCAATGCCGTAACTTGCGCCTTTGTCGCCCTGGTTCAATATTGGGCTTAGAATGGAGGTATAGGTGCGGGGAGTTAGATGGTGTAGTTTTAGAGTCTCACCTGCCTCTAGATTAGGAGGATTACTCCAGCTTGGTATCAGTCTCTCCGGAGCTCTCTCAGAGTACGTCCGCCGCCGTGAGCTGCAGGCCACGCCCCCAGGGCTGTTTTTAACCCTCCTATCCCTTGCCCTGGGAGATCTTTGGAGCAGCCAGGTGGGCTGGTGGACAAGCAGCCAGGTAGGCTGGTAGTTCCTGCAAGCAGTAGATCTGGGAGCAGTTTCTATGGTGGGGTTGGAGATACTACAGGGACTGAGAGTGCCTTAGTCCTTGAAGTAGTTGTAAAGCCTAAAAGGTTTTTACCTTAATGCATTCCTTGCATTAAGGTAAAAAATCTTTAGGTGTCAGCATCCCCCCCTTATTCCCCCCCTTTTTCTTTTTTTTTTGCAAATATAGTTTTCCTCATTCCCTCTTTTACTTACCAAAGCCCTCATTCGATCCAGCGGCGTGCACGTCTGCAGCTCTTCTCTCCCCCTCACTTCCGGGTCTTGCTGGCTTTTCTGGGGCACTGGGAGCCATGGGATCAATCAAAGTCAGTGACGAGGGAGCAGGGGGTCGGCCCTAGTCTGTCTGTGTCAGCGGAGGCAGCAGCAGGGCTCGGGTGTGAGCACTGTGATGTTATGCGAGGCACAATAATGGATGGGCGACACTTGTATGCGATCATTTTGAGGCGACTAGCGTGAGTTTTGCTGGCTACCATGGCAGAGCTGGTTCCGGCCCTGACTTTCTGGTCCACTCAAACCCCTCTCCACCTGCATTTAATGACCAGGAAGAGATCAGAGGAGAGCTTGATCCTGGATCTCAGAGGGAGACAGCTGAGAGAGCTCTGTGTGCTAATTTGGACTTTAAGAACAAGGTTTTCAATGTGCTTATCTTTTGTGGGTGTCGGGGACAGCCCCACATTGTATAGCGAGAAATCTGTTTAGTTTAGTGCCAGACGGCGAGGTTTTGTTTTTTGTTTTTTGTGTTTTGAACCTGCAAACCTGAAATAATAAACCTGGCAAGCCGCCAGATTTGAAAGAAACTGACATCCATGCTGAATCTTTTCCCCTGAAAAGTGATCCCCACAAGCTAATCTCCCACACGTGGTGGAGGACGCGGGCAACTTTCAAAAATGGAGGAAATTTTGAAGGCCCTGCTGCAAGCCAATGCAGCCCAGCGGGAAACCATCCGACAGGTCGTAGAGGCTGCTGCAGCACAACAGGCAGCTCAGCGGGAAACCAACTGACAGGTCGCAGAGGCTGCTGCAGCACAAAAGGCAGCACAACACATAGCTCTGCAGGAAACCAACCTCTGGGTCGCAGAGGCCGCTACAGCTCAGTAAGACGAGAGTCACCAGGCCATTGCAGCTTAGCGAGAGGCGAGTCGCCAGCCTATCGCAGCACAAGCGGCTCAACAGGAGGTGAACCGACAGTTTGTGGAGGCCCTGCTGGAGTTAAAAAAAGGGCCCGCACCTCTCATGACGGTGGAACCAAAGTTGGTAGGCGCTTTTTACCACATGCAGAAGATGACACCTGCAGATGGCGTGGAGACGTACCTCACGACCTTTGAAAGAGTCGCTCTTCGTGAAGGATGGCCAAAAGAACAGTGAGCGGGACTGTTAGCACCATTCTTGACCAGCGAACCCCAAAAAGCCTATTTCAATCTGGAAACAGATAAGGCTCAGGACTATGACTCTAAAGGCAGAGATACTCGTACGCCTGGGGGTCACCATGGCAGTCCGGGCCCAACACATGCATCAGTGGACCTATCGCACCAACAAGCCACCCCGTTCGCAGATGTTCGACCTAGTTCACCTTACCAGGAAATGGCTACAGCCAGAGACTTTGCCAGGTCCCCAGATTGTGGAGCGCGTTGTCATGGACCGCTATCTACAGGCATTCCCTGCTGCTTTGAGGAAATGGGTCAGCCATGGGGACCCCAAAACTGCAAGCCATCTGGTGGACCTTGTCGAGAGATACACAGCTGCTGAGGATTTGTTACGCCCATCTGCGCCCCACTCCAATGTTTCTAGAGGTGAAAGATCACCCAACTGACCTGGTAAGACTGTTCCAGGGTTCAGGGCCAAGGGGACATTTGATAAAACTGATACGGTTAAAGATACTGGGGGCTGTAGACCTGGAAACTGGCCAAAGAAGCCAGGAAGGTCTTGGGGACCCTTGGGAGGACTGGGTATAGAACACAGATGCCTTGCATTGGGACATATTGCTGCCAATTGTCCCCTGAATGATGAACCCATACAATGTGATAATGCTTATATGAAAAGACGCATTTCTCTTTTTTCACAGGTCGCATGTATAGCATCATGCTCAAGTCGCATAGAGAAGCAAATGTGTGTGATTGCTATTGACGGGAAACCCATCACTGCACTGCTTGACTCTAGTGTGATAACATTGGTCAAAAGCAGCTGTGTAAATCCGGCCAGGTTACACCCTAGCACTGTCAGGGTCAGTTGCATCCATGGGAACACTCTTGACTACCAGACGGCGCTGGTCGAGATTGACATCCCTTGCAGGAGAGTGACCCATTCAGATGGAGTGGTACCTTCCCTGCTTAATGAAGCCCTAGGTAGAGATTTTCCCCATTTTTGGACATTGTGGAAAGGCACAGAGAGCCTGAATGAAAGAGCTCCCCCTGCTGAGGAGGCACGGGAGTTCTCACCAGATCCTTTTTGCCAAATGGAAGGAGAGATTGGTGGCAGGACTGAGGAAAGAGGAGACCCTCTTCCTTTTCCTGTAATGGCTGGGGAGCCGGAGGAGCTGGAAGATAGCTCCCAGTAGATGGCTAATGTCCCAGACCATGTCTCTGTCCCTGACCGTGAGAGTGAACCAAATGTAGTCCCTGACTTAGAGGTCCAGAGAGAGGACTTCTGTACAGAACAACTACGGGAATGTCACTCTCCTCAGAGCCAGAGAAAACGTGAAGGTGATGGATGGGGAACCTGTGGACCCTAATTGGGGGGTGTCTTTTCCCTACATGATGCTTAAAAATGATTTGTTGTATCAGGTAGCGAAACACGGAGAGGACGAACTGGAACAGCTAGTGGTTCTCAAACCCTTCCGCCAGATAGTACTAGATCTGGCCCATGGTCTTGTAATGGGGGGACATCTGGGTATGGAGAAAACCAGGGAGAGGATAACCCAGAGATTCTTCTGCCTGGGTTGTATGCAGACGTCAAAGAATACTGTAAGTAATGTTCTGAGTGTCAAATGACAGCCCCGTCACCCCATTTTTGTGGTCCTCTTGTCCTACTTCCCATAATTGAAGTGCCATTTGAGCGAACTGGCATGGATTTCATGGGACCAGTGGTAAAATCTGCCCAGGGACACCAGCACATCCTGGTGATACTGGACTATGCGACCCGCTATCCTGAGGCCTTACCCTTGCAGAACACCTCCGCTAAGACTATCGCCAAGAACTTTTCCAGGTGTTTAGTTGGGTGGGGATCCCTAAAGAAATCCTGACGGATCAGGGTACCCCGTTCATGTCCAGAGTGACCAGAGAATTGTGTAAATTGTACAAAATCTTCCATCTCCGTACCTCTGTTTACCACCCCCAAACTGATGGTCTGGTGGAAAGGTTTAACAAGACCCTCAAGAGTGGTGGATAAAGATAGGCGAAATTGGGATTTTTTGCTGTCTTATCTTATGTTTGCCATACGAGAGGTTCCACAGGCATCTACGGGGTATTCCCCCTTTGAACTCTTGTATGGTAGACATCCCAGGGGGCTGCGAGATGTCGAAAAGGAAACGTGGGAGGGAGAGGCCACCCCATATAGAAACGTCATAGAGCACGTCTCCTTGATGCAGGAGCGAATCACAGCTGTCCTGCCCCTTGTACGAGAGCATATGGAGCAAGCCCAAGAGGCCCAGAGAAGGGTTTACAATCGGGGTACCAAAACCCTAAATTTCAATCCGGGGGACAGAATGCTGGTGCTAGTCCCCACGGTTGAAAGTAAATTCCTGGCAAAATCGTAGGGTCCCTTTGAGATTAGGGAAAGAGTAGGGGATGTAAACTACGAAGTTTACCAGCCTGGGAAAAGGAAACCGGAGCAGATTTACCATGTTGATCACCTAAAACCGTGGAAGGACAGGGAGAGTTTATTGGCAGTGCTCACGCCCCAAAAGGACAGGTTCCCCCTAACCCCGGATGTCCCCAAATCCTTGTCACTGAGGCAACAAAAGGACATTAAGGAATTTGTAAGTAAAAATAGAGACTTTTTTTCTTCCCTACCCGGACTGACCACTGTGCTACAACATGACATAATCACGGAACCCGAGGTCCGTGTAAATGTAAAGCCCTACCGAATACCTGAGGCTAGACGAGAGGAAGCGGCGAGAGAAATAAAAACGATCTTGGAATTAGATGTGATAGAAGAGTCCCTCAGCACCTGGTCGAGCCCTATAGTACTGATCCCAAAGCCTGATGGCACTATCCGGTGTCTAAGCTTGACGCATACCCAATGCCGTGGGTTGATGAACTTGTGAATAGGTTGGGAGGGGCTCGGTACATAACAACCCTAGGCCTAACTAAGGGATACTGACAGATCCCCCTAACGGAGTAAGCAAAGGAAAAAACAGCCTTCTCTACCCCAAGGGGGCCTTCCAATACAAACAAAGGCCGTTTGGTCTGCATGGGGCCCCTGCATCCTTTCAGAGGATGATGGACAGGACTTTGAGGCCGCATCAGCCCTATGCAGCGGCCTATCTGGATGATGTCGTCATCCACAGTCCAGATTGGGAATCACATCTGCCACGGGCACGGGCAGTGGTAGATTCGCTGAGGGTAGCAGGTTTAACAGCCAACCCAAAGAAGTGTGCCATAGGTCTCAAGGAGGCCAAATACTTTGGGTATGTGATAGGTCGAGGTCTGATTAAGCCCCAAACCAATTGGCACCAACAGGTCAACAAGAATCAGGTTCGGGCCTTCCTGGGAATTACAGGGTATTACCGACGCTTTATCCCTGACTTTGCCACCGTTGCTGTCCCTCTGACCAATCTGACAAAGGGTAGAGCATCAGAAATGGTTAAGTGGAATCCTGAAGCTGAGAAGGCCTTCCAGAAATTTAAGCAAGCCCTTTGTGTACAGTCGGTGCTCGTGACCCTAGACTTCACAAAGGAGTTTGTGGTTCAAAGCGACACCTCTGAGGTGGGACTAGGTGCTGTTCTGTCCCAGATCAGAGACGGCGAGGAGCACCCGGTCGTCTACTTAAGCAGGAAGGTTAATAGACATGAAAAGAATTATGCCATTGTGGAGAAGGAGTGCCTGGCTATCAAGTGGGCCTTAGAGGCCCTAAAATACTACCTGCTGGGAAGGTCATTCAGTCACCGACCATGTCCCCCTTAAGTGGATGTGTAACAACTGGGAGAAAAATAGCCGGGTGACTAGGTGGTTCCTTGCCCCACAGCCATTTAAGTTCTCAGTGGAACTCCGGACTGGAAGGCTCCAAAATAGCGCTGATGGTCTTTCCCGGGCCCACTGCATGGTCGGGACAGTTGCTCCGCAAGTGGGGCTTGAGCAGAGGGGGGGAGTTTGTGACGTTATGCGAGGCACCACAATGGACGGGCGATACTTGTCGCCTCGCATGCGATCATTTTGAGGCGACTAGCGGGAGTCCGACCCGGGTTTTGCTGGCCACCGTGGCACAGCTGGTTCCAGCCCGGGCTTTCTGGTCCACTCAAACTCCTCTCCACCTGCATTTAATCTTAGCTGATATACAAGGGGGCCAAACTCCAGATTTTCAGCAACCTCCCCCCATTACTCTGGCCAAAGGCAGAGCTCTATGCCCTGTTACAGCACATTTGCAACATCATTGTGTTCAATACTATTGGGGCTTCCCCTTTCACCTGGTCATCACACGTGATGGTATCCAACACAGCCTTCGAGACCTCCAGGAGGGGGAGGCGTTCGTAAAAAGCTGGAATCTTCCACCATTGCCAGAGGGTGACCTACTGCCTGTCCCTCCACCTGGTCGTTAGCTGCCTTCCACTCCCAGCCGACTCTGGAGCCCCGTGAGGTCGGGGAAACCGGCCAACACTCCTCAGCGACCCTGCAGCTCAAGACAACCTCCATGAGTACCCAAGCGGCCATGGGTTGATATTTTTTCTTCATGCACACCTTACATGCTCTAGATGTTTTGATCTGGACTCTAGATTGCCTTGGTTTCCCCTCTAATTGAAGGGGTAACCGTTCCCAAACCCACAGGGTTTTAGTTTCTATGGCCACTTTCTATGGTATATGGTGTTTTTCGTTGCCTTTTATCTATTCAACATTGACTCAGCAGGCCCTGGTTATGTTCAACGGCAGTTTTTTTCTTATAGTTGTCTCTCCAGTTGGACTTGACCAGGGCCCTTTTGAACACTCCGTGTCCTCTCTCAGAAGGAGAGGGGCCGGGCTCCACTGGAACTGCTATGCTTCCCCAAATGACCCTGGATTTCTGTTGGGGTCTCCAGAGGGGCGGCTGCCTCTCAGGACTTCAGATACTGGTTGGTTATTGTTTTTTCTTTTTGGGACCGGTTCTAGGTCCGCTTAAACATATGGTTTTTGCTATACTTTTTCTCTTACAGGTTGGTTCTCTTCTTTTTTCCCCCGGCAGGAGTTTTAGTTGCATGTACCAGTCCCTTAGCAGGTTGACTCAGGGTTCTTTCTCCCAATCTATGTTGGTCATAGCTCTTATGTGTAATAGGCTAACAAATGCACTAGAACCTGTCCAACTGTTATGGCTTTAAAGATATGGTCTCACAATGTTAAAGGCCTGAACTCGGTTCAGAAAAGATGGATGGCTCTGAAGGAATTTAGGGCCTCTGGGGCTGATGTGGTCATGGTCCAGGAGACACATTTTTAGGAATTTTCCCACATCTTCCGTAGCTTCGGATCCCACGGGAAAAGCGGTTGTAGCCATCCTCATTAAAAAATTGTGTCCGATCAGGGTTAAAAACAAGTATATTGACCCACATGGGCATTATATACTCCTGGACTGTGGCTATGAATACGGGTCAAGTTGAATTTTTGAATAAGGTATTTGAATGTTCCCAGCAGTTCTCTCAGCCTTTTCAGTTAATTGGTGGGAACTTTAATCTGGTCTGGTTGCCAAATAGAGATAGACAATCTCTCTTTCAGGACACCCCAGCCCGGAAGGTATTTTCCTCTGCTACTTCTTTTTGGGAATGTATTAGGTCACATCAGCTGTTTGATTCTTGGAGGCTTAAGCATCCCACAACCAAACGGTTCTCGTTGTACTCCCCTGTACACAAAATATATTTGAGGCTAGATAATTTTTTCATCTTGGCCCTGGTCATCCCATATGTGGTGGACTCGGGCATCTCAGATATAACATTGTCAGATCATGCCCCCATTTTCTTGGAAGTGGTTCTATCCTCTGCGTTTCCTAGGGCTTGCCATTGGCGTCTCAATGACCACCTTCTTCAACTTCCGGATATGCAAAACAAATTAACTAAAACACTAGAAGAATTCTTTCAACCTAATAAGGGATCGGTCCAGAGTCCATCCACACTGTGGGAGGCACACAAGGCCTATTTTAGGGGCGCCTGCATAGCAGAGGGCACACGCATAAAGAGGAACCAGGCAAAATTAACCCAGACTTTAACAACTAATTTAAAAACGGCTGAGACGCAACTTCTCCACAACCCGACCGTAACACGTCTTAGGGAGGTTGTGACGATTAGGGAACAGATACAGTCCCTGACCCTTTTGAAATCGACCAAGTCACTCCTTTGGGCCAAGCAGAAATTCTACGAATTTTCAAGTAAACCCCATACCATGCTAATGAACAAACTCCGTCCGTGACCATTCCACTCCTTCCCTGACTCCCTCATCCAGATAGATGGGACTAGAACCCACTGCCCATTGACTATGTCTAAGACATTCAGAGAATTTTATAATAAATTGTATAACTGCTTAACACCTGAAAACCATTTTGTTTTTTCCCAAACTAACATGGAAGCATTTTTTAAAGACATTCGGGTCCCCACAGTCTCCAAAGCAGATTTGGCTGGTCTTAACACCCATATAACCGTTGAGGAACTCATGCGCATAGTGAAGGAACTCCCCCTCCATAAGTCACCAGGGCCTGATGGGCTACCCTATTCATATTATAAATACTTTTTTGACACTTTTGCCCCCCATATGCTAGATGTTTGACTCCATCTTACAAGGGAAATCCCCTCACCCCCACTTTAAGCACTCTTATATTATGGTTATACCAAAACCGGGCAAGGACTCGGCCATTCCGGATAATTATAGACCCATAGCATTGCTAAATTCTGATTACAACATTTTCAATAAGATTCTGGCCTCTAGATTATCTCACATTATTCCTAAACGAATCAACAAAGACCAGGTGGGGTTCCTTAGAAATAGACAGGCTGGCGATAATACCCATCGCACCATAGATTTGATTAATTTACTTAATAAATTCCCTAGACCTGCAGTAATACTGAGTTTGGATGCCCAAAAGGCCTTTGATAGGCTGTGCTGGCCCTATATGTTCTCTACTCTAAGGAAATTTGGATTTGAAGGCCCCTTTCTTAAAGCCCTAGAGGCACTGTTACGTACCTGACGGTGGAGTCTGTCTTGTGCAGGGAACAACCGCTCTTGCGCACCCGATTCAAGGACCCCTGGTAGTGTAGACAGAGGCCCGAGAGTGCGGGATGGCACGAGGGCTGGATGGTCACAGATGTTGTAGTGAGATTCCAGCAGGTCGTGCAAACAGGAGAATGGTCGTACAAGCAGGGTTGGCAACGTGCAGGCAGAAAGGTACAAAAAGGGTTAGGCAAGCGGATCGTCAAGTTCAGGCAAGGTTCGTTAACGGGCGGGCAGCGGAGGTACAGAGGAGTAGACAAGCGGATGGTCGTGGATAGCCGGGGTCGATGCAGGTAGCGGACAACAGGTCAAAGCAAGCCGGGTTGACAGGAAACAGGTGAAAACACAGGAACAGGTAGGGAGCTGAGGCCCACAGGTCTGGAACGCTGTAGAACAAGCAGAAACTCTGTGCAGGATGTCCAGGGTTTAAATAGGCACCATTTGGCGCCGTTTCCGGCGCGTGCACAGGCGCGCGCGCACGGGAGCGCGCAAGCGCGCACGGAGGCGCGCGCACCACCCGGAAACGGCCAGGAACACTGGCAAAGTCCCTTTTACTGACAGGCACTCTACTATCAAAATTCCGCTCAGGTGCAGATATCATCCTTTCTGTCGCCATCCTTCCCCATGACCAATGGCACACGCCAGGGGTGTCCCCTGTCTACGCTGCTTTTTATTCCTTGTCTGGAGCCCCTGGCTGAGGCCATTTGTTCAAACTAAAATATCTCTGGGGTGGGGATGCGACAGGGGGAGTACAAGCTGTCCTTATTCGTGGATGACATCCTGCTAACCATGGAATCAAAAGAAAGCTAAAAAAGCTAACTGGGAGGGATTGGGACTTTACCTCATCATGCACCTGCTCACAATTATCTTCCACTCAGTCTTATATCACTATCCATTCCTTCACTAGACACACATTCACCCTGCCCGTGCCTGCATGTTGGCTTGCCTGGGGGGGACCTTGCTGCCATGCATCCCGCCTCAGCTCCCGTTTGTGGATGCCCCTTGTTGGCTTCCCCCCTCCCTGCCTGCATGTGTACGGTCCTTGGATACAACAGACAAGTGACGAGCCTGCTCCTGATGAGTGACATTCAGTCACGAAACGTGCGTAGAGCCACCAGCTGCCTTCAAACGCTGTACCTAAAACAATTTTTTACAAGGTCTTCTAGACCAACCCCCTGCGGGGGTACTTGGAGGTCATGGACAAACACAGGTTTATCAATAATGGAACATTTTACATAACCATATCAATGTGATGGATGGGGCAATTTTTTGTATACCATCAAATGTATGCTTTGTATCCTTGTATCCATGTACACATATTATATATTGGGTCTGTACTGACCTATTTGAATATTGACTATATGATGCATACTATGAAAATATTGTTCTATTTCTAAAATAAATTGTTTTACCATATCCATCCAGTATCTTTCTCTCACACTCGTGTGTCATATAAAGTCCCAATCCCCTCCCAGTTCGCTTTTTTAGCTTTCTTTTGATTCCAATTATAGGGATGGAAGATTGTGCCTCTACCCAGCCAAGTCTTCATTTAAAGTCCCGATTTTTGCCCCCTGCCTTTTATGTCAGTCATCCTGCTAACCATAACTAACCCCCTTATATCTCTCCCGACTCTACACTCAATTCTGACCTCATTTAGCGCCAACTCAGGATACAAAATAAATGCAACTAAGACAGAAGCCCTACCCTTGTATATTCCTCCAAGCTTACTGACACAACTTAAAAATGTATACCCCTATAGATGGTGCTCCAGCTCTCTGAAGTATTTGGGTGTCAATCTCACTCCCTCTTATTCTACCCTATAAGCGGCCAATTACACCCCCTTGAGTCAGGAAATTAATAAATCTTTGCAACAGTGGGGGAAATATCCCATCTCTCTTCTTGGCAGAGTGAATGTCCTAAAAATGTCTATAATGCCCGAACTCCTTTATCTCTTTGAGACCCTCCCAGTAGTTATGCCGCTCTTTCAGCTAAAAACCATACAAAGAAGCTTTCTTAAATTTATTTGGAAAAATGGAGCTCATCGGGTGGTGAGCTTGGTTCTCTCTGAGATCTAGAGGAGGAATGGGGGCCCCCGCTGTGGCAAAGTATTACTATGCCACACACCTAAAAGCTGTGATTTCCTGGTCCAGTTTAATGGCCCTGAATAGATGGTCAGAGATTGAGAACGTTGCCATGTACCCGGTTCACCCAGGAGCCGTGATATGGTCTCCATCTTTGCATAAAGATCCTGTATTAAAATGCATGTTTCTCTCTTCCATGCATTTTACCATTGGAGCAAAGGCCAGGGTAAATGTCTGCTGTCTTCTCCTTGTCCACCCTTGACCACTATATTATTCAATCCAGCAATTCCTGATAGCATGTCCTTGGGACGAATGTGGCCATGGATACAGACTTCCATTTACCAATTGCGCAGCCTGGTCCATCCGGATACTAGAAGGTTGTACTCCTTTAGTGAGCTACAAGAAAAATTCAAGATTCCTTCTCATACGTTTTATTACTACTTGCAAATCAGACATTTTTTCCAATCACTAAACATTACCCAGACCTTAGACCCACACCTTTTGAACACTTATGCGCACAAGGCCCTCGGCAACCACACCTAATAACCGCTATTTATCATATCCTTCATGAAGCACTTCCTCTCACGGAACGCTCTCACCAATATATGGAGAAATGGTCTCGTATTCTTGATAGGCCAGTGACTCTATAGATGTGGGACAGAATCTGGACGGCCACGTTCAAGTCGTCCTGGTGTGTCACACAAAAAGAAACTGCCTTAAAGGTGATGATGTTCTGGTATCGGACCCCGGAGGTAATATATAGATTTAAACCCACTTGCTCGAAGTTGTGTTGGAGGTGTGGTGGTGAGGTTGGCACATTATTAGTGTTGAGCGAACCCGGACTGTAACGTTCGGGTCCGTACCGAAATTTGGAGTGTCCAGGACCCGGACCCGAACACGAACACGGACATTTCAAAAAACGTTCGGGTTCGGGTTCTGGTAGTTGATCACGCATGTTGAATAGCTGCAGGGCAGCCAATCAACAAACGTTTCACTGGTTTGCCCTTAGAAGCCATCACAGCCATGCCTACTAATGGCATGGCTGTGATTGGCCAGTGCATCATGTGACCCAGCCTCTTTATAAGCTGGAGTCACAGTGCTGCATGTCACATGCTCTTGGGTTAGTATAGGGAGAGGAAGCTGCCGGCGTTTTTGTGAGGGAGAGATTGCAGACATTTTGACATCTGATCCTGCATCCTGTGATTACTACTGCTGTTGCTCTGAGGGACAGATAGCAGAAATTTGAGATTTCACATACTGCTGCTTTGTGTGACACATTGCAGATCAAACCCTGCCTAACACAACGATCGTTACGATCGTACACAACGATCAGATTGTGAGATCGTACACAACGATCAGATTGTGGGAGTAATTTGAGATGTCAGTCTAGCGAGTTTCGTCGTCATACACTTTAGAGTTTAATGAGGGTGTTAGACTAGCAACACATGCTAGAGTGTTAGACTAGCAACACATGCTAGCATTGCTAGCAACACAATCCGTCCCAAACTAGACGTTACACAGTGTGTTTCGTCGTCATACACTTTAGAGTTTAAAGACGATAGACAGGGAGTCTCG
>BLSH010274184.1:298256-308419 GCA_018402905.1 Glandirana rugosa
GTGCCGAACCCGGACTTTTTTCCAAAGTTCGTTCGGACCCTCCGAACCCGAATGTCCAGGTGTTCGCTCAACTCTACACGTTATATCACATTTTTTGGCAGTGTGATTTGATCCAGAGTTTCTGGAGCGGGGTCATGGGCCTGCTTCGGGAAGTGTTGGACATGTTGTTCCCACTCGACCCAGTTCATTATCTACTAGGCCTTCACACACCTCCTTTGTGGTCCAGGTTTCTCCAGATCATAGCAGATATTAGAAGCATGGAATACATGACCGCCATGGTACATGACACTGTGCCTCAGTTTAACAAGATCTGAGAAGGCTGGGACTCCTCAGTACACGGAGCCCCATTGCCAGGCTCCATGGGTTGAGTGTTCACATACTGACTCTGATAGCTAAGGGTATGTACAATGTCTTTCAGTAGCCTGGGATGCATCGCTGATAGTCTAGGGATGGTCAAGGTAGATGTATCACATAGCTATGTTTTCGCCTGTATTTTTTTTTAAATTCTTTTAGAAATCAACTTTTATTTATTCTGATATAAGGTACATGAGGATAACCTGTAAAGAATGATTATTTGTCATAAGCTGCATACTTCAGCTATTTCCTTTGTTCTTTTTTCTTTCTGTTTACTTGACTTCTTCTATTGTTATTGATTTTTGATCACTACTTAGTGATAATGTTTTCTTTGTATGAATCTGAGTAACTGCTTTGAAATCTCAATAAAAATTACAATTATAAAAAAAAAGAAAAGAGGAGGTTCACTGGTGCGCTGTGCAATTCCATTGTACAGAGCAAGTAACTATAGAGATGTTTGTTATTTAAAAAAAAATACCTTTAAAATCACTTTAAGGGGCTTTTGCATTTTTGATTATCAGAGACTGGCAGTACCCAGGAAGGAGGACAGTTCAGGATCGGGTACATAGGGAGGAAGTTGTCCCTGTTTATTGTTGCAGTCAAGCTGGGAATCCCATAATTCATATTCCCCATCCAAGTTATTACCTCTAATAAAACAACAAAAAAACAAGCTCTGTTCCTTGAGTCTTGATGAAAGTGAAAAATGCTTGTAGCCTGGCTGTGCAGGAGTGGGGAAACCAGTTATATGCAGCCCTTGTGGGAGTACTGCTACATTAGTTGGATTTTGAAACACATACTACTAGGCTGCTATGGCTACTGTACAGAGAACTTCAATTGTGTTTTTATTGTGTTTTTTTACTGCTTACATGAAAGACTTAGTTAATAAACAAGACAAGGGACCAGGGGCGTAACTAGAGCATTTGGCACCTGGGGCGGATCCCATATATGGCACACCCCGACTTTAAAATGTAAAAACACCCCACTGCATACCTCTGAATCCCCCAATATCTCTGTCACTACTGTGTACCCCCTCTCTACAACTGCACCTCTGGACCCCCTTTACACTACACAACCCCCTGCACCTCTGGACCCCTTTACATTACACAGCCCTCTGGCAACTCTGGACCCCTTTGCATTACACAGTGCCCTGGCACCTCTGGACCCCTTTACATTACACAGCCCCCTGGCACCTCTGGACCCCTTTACATTACACACACCCCTGACAACTCTGGACTCCTTTACATTACACAAACCCCTGGCACCTCTGGAACCCTTTACATTACACAGCCCCCCCCCCCCCCCAACAGCTCTCGACTCCTGCACGTTACACAGATCCTCCCCAGTTCTGCACCCCCTCCATGTTACACAGACCCCCCCCCCCCCCAGCTCTGCGCCCTTACTGTGAAGGAGGGGGTACAGAGGTGGCTGTGGAGGAGAGGGGTACAGTGTCATTTGCAAAAATGTCTCTGTATTTTATAATAAAATTGCAGCTGTATACTTCATTAAGAGCGCCGTCCTGCGCTCACGTGGCTCGCCGCCTCTCTCTTCTCCTTGTCTGACAAGTGCAGTGGGCACCGGGTGGGGCTGAGAATGACGTCAGTCAGGACTCGGAGGGGAGGAGGAGAGAGGTGACGAGTCACCTGAGCGTGCCGCCAAGTGGCGTTCGCTCTTAGGGAGGTATATAGCTGATTTTTTATTATACACAACACAGACACTTTTCTTGTCTGCGCCCACGGGCATTTACAGTGTGTAAGCAGTAGCCACGCCATGGCTGCCATAGTAAGGATGCCACTGACTCACTGACCCCCAATGTGTGGTACCCGGGGCAGACCGCCCTCCTCCCCGCCTCCCAGTTTGTACGCTCCTGAGCAAGGGACAAAGCAGAAAATCAAACTGCAGTCTTTTTCTTTATACTAAAATTAAGGTAGCATAGATGTGAATGCTCTGGATAGTAGATGGTGACTCCTGATAATCAAAAAGTGTATCAGGTCTCTGGTCTGCTGGTAAATTTCTGTGGCTCAGCTGCTGATTGACTGGCTCTAGTAGTGACATTAGCCTCAAAACTGGGTCTTTTTTGTCATTTGTTTCCAATTCATGAGATTTGCCTTCACTTCCTGTTGTTCAGACTCAACAAGAAGTGAGAGGATATCTTTTAAATGTGAGGGACATTCCCTCTTGCACAGTTGTCATGGAAACAAGTGTCCCCATTGGAAGATTTTCCCTCTATTCCTTTTCTGGTGACAACTCAAAATTTTGGATTTAAACCCTCTTTCCTAATGCCAACAAGGCAGCATACATATGATATAGCTCTGCCCCTATCTTCACTCACAAGACCTGTTTAAATCTATAAAATGAAGTAAAGAGAGACCTACCCCATTCTCTTTTTTGTCCTCAATAGTTATACCCGTAATGTTTCCATAAGTTCCTACCTGCCAATTGAGTTGGAGTGTGCCTTGTTCGCCCGATCTGCGAATTTAGAACATTATGGGGTGTTCGGCGTGACTTTGGCACCGCTGAATGCCCCATAATGCATAGTGCGCAGATGGCAAAACAGCTCCTCCTCCATGGGAGGGATGCCGCCATCTGCGCTCGCTTTGTTTTGACAGTATATTTATAGTGAAGGAGGGGCCACCCGGTGATGTAAGGGTGACCCCGCCCCTTCTGACATCATGTGACGTCAGAGGGCTGGGTCACTCAATTACGTCACTAGGCGGCCCCGCCCTTCACTATAAATAAACTGTCGAAACAAAGCGAGCTCGGGCACCTGGACTCCATGAAGGAGGCGCTGTTGTGGCTTTTTTTCTTTTTTGGGTCCGTCGCGTGCTGTGATTGATAAAGTATTACAACGGGGGACACTTTTTGTCTTGTCACTTGTCCCTAATTGTCTCCTGTGGTTTTTCTTTTTTGACACTTTTTGGTGAATTAGTAGGGGTACGATGTACCCGATGCTAATTCAAATATGGGGCTGGGATCTGGGGGCCCCCTTATTGAAGGGGGCTTCCAGATTCCAATAAGCCCCCCGCCCGCAGACCCCCACAACTACCGCCCAGGGTTGCGGGGAAGAGGCTCTTGTCCCCATCACCATGGGAACAAGGTGCTTTGGGGTGGGGGGGCGCAGAGCCCCCCCTGCCCCAAAGCACCCATACTCCCCATGTTGAGGGCATGTAGCCTGGTACGGTTCAGGAGGGGGCACTCGCCCATCCCCTACCCCCCTATCCTGGCTGGCCAGGTTGCATGCTCGGATAAGGGTCTGGTTTGGATTTTAGGGGGGACCCCACGTCAAATTTTTTTAAAAATGTTACATAGTTACATAGTAAACAAGGTTGAAAAAAGACACAAGTCCATCAAATCCAACCTATGTGTGTGTTTTTAATATCAGTATTAAAATGTATACCCCGCAATGTTGTGATCCCTTAGGTGTGCATCTAATAGTTTTTTGAAATTATCTATACTCCCTGCAGAGACTACTGCTTGTGGAAGAGAATTCCACATCCTCACTGCTCTTACCGTAAATAACCCTCTACACTTTTTAAGTTTAAACCGCCTTTCTTCTATTCTTAGTGAATGGCCACGTGTCTTTGCGTGCTCCCTTGCACGGAATAGTTTTGTACCTACTGTGGGGTCACCAGTACAGTATTTGTACATTGAAATCATATCCCCTCTCAAGCGTCTCTTCTCCAGAGAGAATAAGTTCAGTGCTTGTAATCTTTCCTCATAACTTAGGTCCTCCAATCGCTTAAAGCGGTAGTAAACCCATTCATTTAACAGTTTAAAAAACAGTTTGATTTCCGGCACGTGCCGGAAATGTAACACTCCTATTGGTTGTGCTCTAAACCAAACTTTCAAACCATCCAATAGGTGGTGTCATAATGGATCACATGTGCAGCATCATGGCAGTTGTAGATTAAACAGAGGCCAAGATGGCAGCTTCCTTGGCTGAAAATGATCGGAGGGTTTACTACCACTTTAATAAGCTTTGTGGCCCTTCTCTGTACCTTTTCCAATACCAGGACATCCTTCCTGAGGACTGGTGCCCAGAACTGGACGGCATACTCCAGGTGCGGCCCCGCCAGAGATTTGTATAGTGGGAGAATTATTGATTTATCTCTGGAGTTTATCCATTTCCTCATGCATGCCAACACTTTGTTTGCAGCAGCTTGGCATTGCATGCCACTGCTGAGCCTGTTCTCCACCAGGACCCCTAGGTCTTTTTCCATTCTAGATTCCCCCAGAGGCTCTCCCCCTAGTGAGTAGTTTGCTTTTTTGTTCTTGGTACCCAAATGCATTATCTTACATTTTTCTACGTTAAATCTCGTCTGCCCACCCCATTAATTTATTCAGATCTTCTTGCAAGGTTTTCACATCCTGTGTAGAGTTTATTGCTCTGCTTAGCTTGGTATCATCCGCAAATATTGAGATTGAGCTCTTCACCCCATCCTCCAAGTCGTTTATGCTTAAATTGAATAGGATTGATCCCAGGACAGAACCTTGGGGAACTCCACTTTCTACACCAGACCATTCTGAGTACTCCGCATTTATCACCACCCTCTGGACTCGCCCTTGTAGCCAATTTTCAATCCAGGTGCTCACCCTTTGATCCATGTTGAGGGACCTTAGTTTGCACAGTAAACGTTTATGGGGAACTGTATCAAATGCTTTCACAAAATCCAGATACACCATGTCTACAGGCTTTCCCTTATGTAGATGGCAGCTCACCTCCTCATAGAAAGTTAATAGATTGGTTTGGCAAGAACGATCCTTCATGAACCCATGCTGATTACCACTAATGATACCATTCTTGTTACAATAATCTTGTATGCAATCCCTTATTATTCCCTCCAAGAGCTTGCCAATTATTCATGTTAAGCTAACTGGTCTGTAGTTTCCAGGGATATATCTTGGTCCTTTTTTTTATATATTGGTACTACATTGACTTTCTTCCAATCAGCTGGTATCATACCAGTCAGAAAACTGCTCTTAAAGATTAGGTACAAGGGTCTGGAAATAACTTGGCTAAGTTCCTTAAGGACCCTCAGGTGTAAGCCATCTGGTCCCAGTGACTTATTAGTGTTCAGTTTTTCAAGCCTATTTCTGATTTTATCCTCAGTTAGCCATGAGGGTACTTCCCGTAACGTGCCCTTAGGATCAGCATTGTAGTTCTGAATAATTGAGCCCCCTTTTTCCTTCGTGAATACTGAGGAGAAAAATGAGTTTAACACCTTTGCCATTTCTCCATCCTTTGCAACCAGATTACCTTCATAATTCTTTATGGGGCCAATATGATCTGACCTCCCTCTCTTACTGTTTATATACTTAAAGATTTCCTTGGGATTCCTTTTACTCTCTTCTGCTATGTGTCTTTCATGTTCTATCTTAGCTGCTCTGATTGCACCATTGCATTCCTTATTGTGTGTTTTATAAATATGAAAATCTGATATGATCCCCTCAGCCTTGTATTTTTTGAAGGCCTTCTCCTTTGCTTTTATGTGTGCCTTTAGGTCGGCGTTAAGCCATCCTGGTCTTTGGTTAGCTCTTTTAAATGTATTCCCCATTGGGATACACTGGCTAATACCTTTGTTTAGTGTGTTCTTGAAGCACTCCCATTTTTCCTCCGCATTCATTGTTCCTAGAATTTTATTCCAGCTAATATCTTCCAGCATGGAGCGTAGTTTATGGAAGTTGGCTCTCTTAAAATTCAGCGTCTTTGTATTCCCCTTATGTTTCTTATTTGTGTAATTTATACTGAAACTAATTGTCCTGTGATCACTATTTCCTAGATTGCCCCTTACTTCCACATCTGTGATCAGGTCTGTGTTGTTAGTGATCAGAAGGTCTAATAATGCTTTTTCTCTTGTTGGTGCATTTACTATTTGACATGAAATTGTCCTGCAGGATATTTAGGAAATGGCGAGACTTAGCTGAATGTGCAGTTCCTTCCTCCCAGTCAATATCTGGGTAATTAAAATCCCTCATTATAATAACACTTCCCATCCTAGCCGCTATTCCAAGTTGCGATAGGAGGTCCGCCTCCCCCACCTCCCTCTGATTTGGGGGCCTATAGCATATTCCCAGTATTACTTTCCCCCTGCTATCCTCCCTTTGTAGCTCTAGCCATAAGGCTTCAACTTCCTCCCCAGATCCTCTACTAATGTCATCCCTCACATTTATTCTTATGTCATTTTTTATATACAGGCATACCCCTCTCCCTTTTTTGCCCACCCTGTCCCTGCGATATAGGGAATACCCCTGGATGGTAGCCAGCCAATCATGAGAGCTGTTGAACCAAGTCTCCGAAATTCCCACAAAGTCTAATTCCTCCTCGTACAGTAGTAACTCTAGTTCTCCCATCTTGTCTGCCAGACTCCTGGCATTAGTGAACAAGCCACATAGTTTTGTCTGGACACCTACTGTTCCCCTGCTGGGTAATCCTCTTTTGCATATAGGATATGATACGCCACTCACCTCGGATTTAAATTCTTTATTCGGCCTATCACTCCTCCCTCCAATACTACCCCCGAACTCTGTTCCACTCTGGCTATTTCTAAGTCTGGACCCTCCCCCCTGTTGCCTAGTTTAAAAGCCCCTCTAACTTTTCGGCCATCCTCATTCCCAGCCGGTCTGCACCTTCCCCATTTAGGTGCAGCCCATCCTTTCTATAGAGCTCGTAACTGATTGAGAAATCGACCCAGTTCTCCAGGAACCCGAAACCCGAAATGTTGGCGTGGAGTTCCCCTTAAAATCCATACCAGACTCGAAGGTCTGGCCTCTCCCAGGTGCAGTCCCACATCTTAGATTGCTATATGCGCCAACAAAGTGGGGAGCATATTTTGGTGATCTTTTGGGGCTGAGGAGTTCTCTGACAAGAGATGCCATGTCCTCTGGTGATGCAACTGAGCTAAGGTCCTGGCACTCGAGTTAGTGCTGCTTTTTCTTTTCTCCAACAAGTTTGTGCTATCCCTTTTTGTTTTTCCTCCCTTGTCTTTACTTTCGTTAGGCTTCGTCCATTTTTTTTTGTGGGAGTAATTCGTTTTTTTTTATCTTTATCTGTAGTTTTTTTTCCTTTCATCTGTGCCGTCCACTGTAACCAGCATGCACAATCTAGTCCAGGGTTTCGTGGCTGTTTCCCAGTCTTGGGGTCGGCTATGGCACCTCCTCATGCACCGCGTCTTGTGTGGGAGCCATCTTTTTTATGACACGTTCAGGTGGCACACGAGGGATGCAGGAGGGCTGCTCAGAGGCCACCATAGAAATGCGAAAACAGCGCTCTGAGATGGGGGCAACTTTGGAGGCACGTGGGGGTGTGTCAGTGTGTTTTCCTGAACCCCTTCAGAGTCCTGGGGTTCAAAACATGGCACCATTTGGCTTCCCACTTTGCAATGGAAACACCTTCTGTTTTTTACTTGCTTATGCCGCAGGTGAATGGCGGGGGAGGTGATTCGGGCACATGTCTATGATCTGGGCGCCATGCTGTCTGCTTCTTTCTCTGAGTCTCTTCCATTTTACTTTCTGTGCAGTGTTGACATCCTTGCTCCAATATGAGCCTCCTGTCACGTAACCAAGACCTCCATGTGCTCAGGTAGGGACCATCAGTGTGGTAAGAAGAGGAAGGAAAAAGTGTGTTTTCTATAAGTGTGGCCTTCATCTGTGCAACCTAGCCAGCTCCCTAAAAGAGTGTTGTCAGGTCATGATGAATTTGGTGTGGACTACCGCTCAGGGTAAGAAGTGCTGAGCCTGCAGTGTGGACCTCTCTAAAGATAAAAGAATTTGTGAGCCAACAAGGCATGACCCTTTTTGGACAAGCAATCAATGAGTCTCTACTTGAGTACTCCAGCCACTTACTGTATACCAACAGACTCCATGCATAACATCAAGGATGCAACCATGCAGATGAGTTCAGGGCATCAAAGCCAAGGAGGCCATGAGCCCATCACAGCCATCTTTATTTCCTGCTCAGAGGGCACCTTTATCCAAGCCATTCACCCCTGCCTTACACCTGAAGAAGGGCAACCGTCCTCCTCAAAGAGGCTAAGCAGGGCTTGAGTGTCACTCAGGTCCACCTATTTGTTGGGATGGTTAAGCAGGCCCAGAATGGGATGACTCTGACAACTGCCTTTGAATTCAGAACATGCGCCCCATATTTCAAGACATGGCCTTCCATTCTCCCTGATGATCAGAAGGGTGGAGGGGTTGATTCATGAGAGGCAGTGGTGGTATGAAATCCTACATAAGAAAGCAGCAGCAAAATTATACCCTACCCCAGAGGAAAATGCTGCCTTTCTGGTCAGAAGATTGGCACTGCAGAGTGCTAATGTACTTAATATGCGTTACAGTAACACACACATTACAGCAATGCATCCTACCGCAAAGGTGTAGACGCTACCCTTATGCATCTTGTTAAGGGTATTGTTCTTCCTAGGAAGCATTCAGCATCCTCGTTCAAGGAGTTTACAGAGATCTTGGTGATTCATGTCGAGAGGCAGGGGTGCTGGTAAGCCAGTGATTGAAGGACTTTGTGGCAAGTGCTATAGAGTTGGGATCCAGAATCTTGAGGTCACCGTCACCCATGAATTGCCAAAAGAGCAGGTTATCAGTGCTTTTGGTGTGCTCAAGTGCAGATTTTGTGGCTGAAGTAGCATTTGGTTTTATGAATGTACTTCTAAAGCAGTGCTGCATTCAGTGACAATGAAAGTGCTAGAAGGCCCAGTCCTTGGCCAACAGAACTGTCCTCAGGCAGAGAGTTTGTAAGTGCCTGAAGTATGATAAGATTTTCCCTCTGACCAGAGGTTGGATGTAGCCATCCTAAAAGAATTGGTGGTTAGCCTGGCCTTCCTTCTCATAGGAGGTTGTGACAGACTCATCCGGGACAGAGGTTTTTGGAGGTGACTGAAGGCTAGCCTGTTGCCTACCCACTATGGGCTCTGGCATTTGAGAGAGCTACAAGCAGTTAGGAAGATGTTATGTTATATAATGCAAAAGGAAATTATTACATTTAACAATCAAGGAAGCCATGATGGGCTCTGCCAACCTGAAACTCCGTAAATGGATGTATGTGAAAAGAAAGCTGACTAATGAGGTCTGGAAAGCCCTGGGTCTTCTGTTGCCTACTAGTCTGTGGTGGTGTGAGATCACTGTTTGTATTGTTAATTGTGCTAATTAACTAACCTATTGTCTGTAAGCTAGCAAACTATTAGGTGATGTGTAATGTACTTTGTTGTGACCTTGAGGCCGGGAAGTCTGTCCTGGAGATCTTTGATTGATCACAACATTGTCCAGGAGGCTAGTTGTTTAATCAACTTAATATTTCTAGTATATGTTGGTTAATTTGACTAACTCTTGGAGGATCCTCTATGATGGGATTAGTCATGAGTAGTGTTGAGCGAACCCGGACTGTAACGTTCGGGTCCGTACCGAACTTTAGGGTGTCCGTGGCACGGACCCGGACCCGGACATTTCAAAAATCGTTCGGGTTGCAATGTCAGGCCCAAGCGAGTTGTGATGAGTACTGATTAGGGTAGTATCTCCTAGGAGGTTCTCAATCAGTTTAATTGGTTGTATATGATCTTTATAATTCAACTAATTTGTTGATCGGAGGACCTGTTACAACACTAGTTAGTTTCTAGAGGTCCTGTCTGAAGGGCCGGAGTTCCAGTGTTGTTTCATGTAATGTGTAGTGGATTATCAAACGATCGAATGTCTGTTATCCAATCAATTAATCGTGTTAATTGTTATGTTTGTCACTAGAGTGTGGTGGTGTCTGATCATCCGTTGTCTTCTGGGTCCCGAAAGGTCTGGAGTAATCAGTCGAAAGA
>BLSH010274283.1:44931-58251 GCA_018402905.1 Glandirana rugosa
GGTGACAGTTTACTGCCGCCTCGTCACGCCGAGAGTAAGACCCGCCTGCAGTATACTACAGCCGGGAAATTTGGCCCGTACAGTGCCGGGTAGAGCGCCTAATGGCGCGCATGCCCGGTTTAAAGGGCCGACATCATATGACGTCCGCCCAGAATGAGAGCCGCACTGCTCCGCCGTCATTTGACAGTGGCGGCAAGAGGTTAATGTCTAAACCACTGGCAACAAAAGTGACTACACCCCCAAGTGAAAATGTCCAAATCGGGCCCAAAGTGTCATTATTTTGTGTGGCCACCATTATTTCCAGCACTGCCTTAACCCTCTTGTGTGTGGAGTTCACCAGAGCTTCACAGGTTGCCAATGGAGTCTTCTTCCACTCTTCCATGATGACATCATGGAGCTGGTGAATGTTAGAGACCTTGTGCTCCTCCACCTTCCGTTCGAGTATGCCCCACAGATGCTCAATAGGGTTTAGGTCTGGAGACATGCTTGCCAAGTCCATCACCTTTACTCTCAGTTTCTTTAGCAAGGCAGTGGTCGTCTTGGAGGTGTGTTTGGGGCCATTATCATGTTGGAATACTGCCCTGCGGTCCAGTCTCCGAAGGGAGAGGATCATGCTCTGCTTCTGTATGTCACCGTACATGTTGGCATTCATGGTTCCCTCAATCAACTGTAGCTCCCTAGTGCCGGTAGAACTCATACAGCCCCAGACCATGACACTCCCACCACCATACTTGACTGTAGGCAGGACACACTTGTCCTTGTACTCCTCACCTGGTTGCTGCCACACACGCTTGACACCATCTGAACCAAATAAGTTTATCTTGGTCTCATCAGACCTCAGGACATGGTTCCAGTAATCCATGTCCTTAGTCTGCTTGTCTTCAGCAAACTGTTTGTGGGCTTTCTTGTGCATCATATTCAGAAGAGGCTTCCTTCTGGGACAACAGCCATGCAGACCAATTTGATGCAGTGTGCGGCGTATGGTCTGAGCACTGACAGGCTGACCCCCCACCCCTTCAACCTCTGCAGCAATGCTGGCAGCACTCATACGTCTATTTCCCAAAGACAACCTCTGGATATGATGATAAGCACGTTCTTTCAACTTCTTTGATTGACCATGGCGAGGCCTGTACTGAGTGGAACCTGTCCTGTTAAACCGCTGTATGGTCTTGGCCACCGTGCTGCAGTTCAGTTTCAGTGTCTTGGCAATCTTCTTAAAGCCTAGGCCATCTTTAGTTAGAGCAACAATTCTTTTTTTCAGATCCTCAGAGAGTTCTTTGCCATGAGGTGCCATGTAGAAACTTCCAGTGACCAGTATGAGAGAGTGAGAGCAATAACACCAAATTTAACACACCTGCTCCCCATTCACACCTGATACCCTGTAACACTAACGAGTCACATGACAGGGGGAGGGAAAATAGCTAATTGGGCCAAATTTGGACATTTTTACTTAGGGGTGTACTCACTTTTGTTGCCAGTGGTTTAAACATTAATGGCTGTGAGTTGAGTTATTTTGAGGGGACAGCAAATTTACACTGTTATACAAGCTGTACACTCACTACTTTACATTGTTGTCACATAAAAAGATATAATAAAATATTTACAAAAATGTGAGGAGTGTGTGTATGTGTGTATGTATGTATATATATATATATATATATATTATTTCTTCTTACTTCTTTCTTCTTTACATATTCTTAATGTAAATGTAAATAAAATAACTGGGTACTAACATTTTTAGGTAAAGTTGATCCAGGGAGAATCTGATTGCCTCTCAGGGGATCAGGCAGGAATTTTTTCCCCCACTATAGCAAATTGGATCATGCTTTGCTAGGGTTTTTTGCCTTCCTCTGGATCAACTCTGGGTGAAGGATTGTATATGGAACTGTATGATTACATATAATTTTTCTATTTTTTTTTTGGTTGAACTAGATGGACGTGTGTCTTTTTTCAACCTGACTATGTAACTATGTAATTATTATATCATAATAAAATAACATTTTTTTCTTTCAGGATTCAATGTTGATCTATGATGTACATCTATGATGTAACAATCATTTATTTCACATACAGGAGATTTACATTGTCCTTATACCTGCCATATATATTTAAGATTACTTATTTACAGCAAGCGTGGCCATAAGGGAAGAATCTCTGCCAGTGATACAGCCCAACCTAGAAAGTCAAAATACTTTAGTGCCAGATGATTGTGCAACTGACCATATACTCTGTTTTTTGAAATTATGTAGACTATTCTCCTGCCATTTCCTTCTTAGATGAGGACTCTAAAATGTATGAAACACCTGTGAACCCAGGAATTAAGATTGATTTATTTACTATATTCTGCTTTGAAAAAAAATGAAGGTCTTGCAGTAGAATTATTATAAGCTTAAGGCAATCGTATCATGCATCACTTGGTAAACTGTCCCGTAGTATTTTGTCAAAGACAAATCCTCGCCAGTTTTCAGCAGAGGAGCCATCTGTAGCCAAATAATTATTACATTTGAAATAATAAAATAAAGAAAGCATCTAATTATGTATTCATTGCAGATAATTGTACAGCCTGCATATGTTCCAAGTCATTGGCTGCAAATCTTTTGTTCAAAATTACACTTAGTATCAATCATGATTTTGTTTAAGCCCAAATAGCACGTTAGAAAAATGATTGGTTTTAAAGATTTTCTGTCAAGACTAATGATTTCTCTTCGATGCTCCAAATCAGTCTGGAGAATATTTCTTGAGGAAAAGTACAAATATGACATTATGATACTGGACATCTGTTAAAATAAATAGGCAAAATTTCAGAGCTCACGGTTACATTAGGAGATCTGATGTTGTGAAAACAGACAGAAAATACAAAAGTCCAAAATGTCTCAACCATAGGATGACAATATGCAATATATATTATAATTTCAACACAGTTTGTGACCCCCAAACCCAGGGGATGACATACTTCTGGGTGTACATAACTATAATATACGTGCAATGTTTCTTTTGCTGGTGTGCATTAACCAACATAATCTTTTGTCAGGTATTAGCTTCACAGTGTATTGCATTATTTCATAACCCATATCAAAAGAGAATTAAGGTCAAGTCAGAAACTACTGACTGGATTACAGACCAAACAGACCAACATACACCTTATCACAACACTTCTCAGTGTATTATGATGACAGAAAAATTAACAGTGTGGTTATGTTGGACAAGCTTATCAGTGACAGACATATTCTGGATAGAGGAAACAAAATACACTGCCTGTGGCAGTTCATATATTGCAGGATGCAATGCATCTGAGGCTTTTTTTTTCAAATCGTTTATTTTCTGTGTTTATGTAACTTAGGAAGATATATAAGATAGATAGATAGATGGATAGACCATATATGAGATTAAAAGCTCTAGATGTGATATGAGGCCTCGATGCTAGATTGTGAATATGGTGTAATTACACAAGCTGTATATATAAATAAATAGATTTGCTATGCTGCAGCACTGAGATACATTATACTTTTTTTTAAAACTCAGGTGACCAACTATGTGATCAAAAGCTGCAGACATGATTTAAAACAAGGTCTCTATACTAGAAGGTGAATAGGGCTTACTTACGCAAGCTGTATTTGTAAACAAACAGCTTTATTCTTCTGCAGCATTGAGATGTATCAGATGAATTTATTTATTTTTCCTTAGGTGGCCAACTATGTGATCACAGACTGCAGACATGATGTAATATGAGGTCCCAATACTAGATTGTGAATAGGGCTTACTCACCCAAGCTATATTAGTAAATATATTTATTCTGCTGCAGCACTGATACATAGCATAGATTTTATTATTTGTTTTAACCTTAGGAGGCCATTTATGTGATTAAAGCTGTAGACTAGATATAATATGAGGCACCTATACTTTTTAGAGAATATATTTATGCTGCTGTAGCACCAAGATATAGTATAGACCTATTCTTATTTATTTATTTATTTATTTTTACCTTAGGTGGCCAACTATGTGATCAAAAGCTGACGACATGTTATAATATTTACTTACTCAACTGTATTAGTAAACCGATTTATTCTGCTGCAACACTGAGATATATCACAGATTTTCTTCTTTTTTTTTACGTTCGGTGGTCGACTATGTGATCAAAAGCTGCAGACATACATGATTTAATTTGGGGTCCCTATACTGGATAGCAAATGGTGCTTAGTTACCAAAGCTGTATATGTAAATAGATTTATCCTGCTGTAGCACGGAGATATATGATAGATTTATATTTATGTACATTAGGTCGCTCAACTATGTGATCAAAAGCTGCAGACATGATCTAATATGAGGTGTCTATATTAGATAGTGAATGGGGCTTACTTACCCAAGCTGTAAGTGTAAATCTATAGATTCTGCTGCAACACTGAAATTACCTTTGAAGATGGGAAACAGCTGCTGAAAATGCCATATATACTTTTCTTTTGGCGCTACTAATTTGAACATCATGTTGACTCATTTCTCAAAAATGTTATGTACCCTTCATTAAAAGAATATACACCCATCATATATTGTGTGTTTGTTGACATATTTCAAAGCCAAAAGCTTAACAGGTAAGCATATCCCCCATGATAATGAGATCAGGATATTCCTCATCACTCAGCCTAAACTGCAAAGTGTTTTTTTCTCATCATAATGTGAGTGATGTTTGGAGCTCTAGAGAAAAGCACTGCAGCGTTCTCCTCTTCATGCAATTTACATCACTGACATTAAGTTCCATGTAGCAGGTCTGATGCTATCACTAAGACATTCCAGTCATAGAGATGAGATCAGTCCAAAGATTTTAGCATAACTATAGAAAGGATGCTGCCCTGCCATTGTGTCAAGTCTATTTCAGGACCTTTGAAAGCATCATGACAATTTCAGGACCTTGGAGAGCAGCATTGCAATTTTAGGGCCTTGGAGAGCAGCAAGACAATTGCCTAGAATCGTACACTGCAACAATACTGATTAATTACTGTCTTCATTTTCTCAAAGTGTAAAAACATAATATCAATGTAAAATCGAATGTAACTGATAGTAAAATGATAGTAAACGCAGCAGGGAATCTCTTGGTGTGCAGATTGTTTTGTCAGCTACAAATCCAATACAAAAATACCAATTTGTCTCTGCTGCCAAACACACCTGCTGTTTCTCAGTTTGCATAGCAGCCTGGGAGAACTTCCGCAGAATACAGAGAGGATTGTCTGCCTGTTTTCTACTCCACAACGTGACTGCAGCTCCAGTGTCTGTGTTGTGTGCAGTCAGCTGACTGTAATTCTCTCTCTTACCTTAAGGATGTGTAGCTGACTGCAACCTTCACTTCCCCAAAAGCTAAGAGGAATACAGAGACTGGATCGTGCTCTGCTGCAGCAAAAAAAAAAAAAAAAAAACACACACACAAATACATCTACAAAGGGAGCACAGCCTGGATCCAGATTGGAATGGCTGACAATGGATTCCTGGCTTTAAACTTTAGTGAAGCTGATTGATGCTGCATTTTCTGCTATGTGAACAGGTATCCAGCTCCATCTGAGGTAGACATAGACTACTGCTGCAGAGAATTGACTGAAATGACTTTGTGGGATACGACCCCCAGGATACGTTATCTGAAAGAAGAATGCAGTGAGTATTGGCGCCGTTTTTGTCTTCTTCTTTTCTTATGAACTGCTTTCAGATCAAATGTAAAAACACTGATTGTAAGCACTGTTAGGTGACATTTGTAAGTTGCTACACTGGGGAGAGGATTTAATGATTGCTAAGCAATTGCAAATGAAACCTGCAGTGTACCAAAGAGGAGAATTTACTAAAACAGAATATGGATCTGCTGTGCAAAGTAACCAATCAACTTCCAACCTTATGTTGCTCAGGTAAGCTTTGAAAATGAAAGCTGGAAACTGGTTGCCTTGCACCTTTTGTTCTGTTAGTAAATACTCATCATTGTATGTTCTTAGATTTCTTCAAACGTTCATATAATCACAGCAGTCCTCTATTGGTTGTTGTAGTATTCCAGCTTAGCTGTCAGACTCACTACAGACAGATATTTAATGAGGAGTTTATCTGCTGTATGAAATGTGCCAGTGATAGACACCATGTAGACTGCATTTCTGATCTAACTTGGGAAACTCTAAAATATTAAATTCTTTATAGACTGCCCTAAGCAGCTAAAGATTAGGCAGTTCATCATCCTTAGCCATGGACTGTGCTATTTATAAGTAGCACATCTTTATTACATGTTAAATTAGTGTTTAGAAATTCTTGATGCTGAGAAGAAAAATGACAGTTCCAAAAAACACATAATCACTGCAATTTCTTGTAGACATTAGAATGCCTAAAGTTGCAAGCCTCTGATATCATATACAGAATTACACAAAATCATATAGAACTTTAAATTCTTATTAAACCTGGCCTTTCAGCTTTACACATTAAGCATAATTAAATTAACATTCCTCGGTAAACTATTTGTTAAAATTCTTACCCCAGCATTTGCAGTTTACTTCTTTCAATTCTGCTTGGCTACTTAGCCCTACTTCCCTGAATATCTGGAATTCATGGGAAAGTGAACAGTGCAGACTCCAGTCAGACTGTTAGCTTGGTGACTGGTTTGAGGTAGTACAGAAGCACCTTCATGGAAAAGAGTTAACAGTGGACAGTGCAGTCTCTAATCATTCTGATAGCCTGGAGAAAGGAAGAGTGGAAAAGGGAATAAGCAGAGACTATAGGGTTATGTCTTTCTATTGATGCACACAATGTAGGGAGCCATGACTCTAGTTCCTGCAGGCCAGGGTGGCTCCATATGATGCTGCAAGAGAAAGTAGGCACCCTGACCCAGGAAACCTGGTGCATTAGTCATTGCACCAGCTTAAAGAGGCAATGACTAAAGGATAAAGAAGCTGCGTACACAGTAAGTGATTAAATCAGTTTTTAAAATGGAGGCTTTATTATTGGCTATCCTAGTGCTATAAAACAAGACACTAATTCCCGAGTTCTCTGGAGCCAATGGGTGAATGTTCTGAAATCTGTCTGTGCCCATAGACTCCTTGATGTCTTCCTTATCTGTCCTGTTGTTGCCATTTCTCTCTAGGCAGTTGTTCCACATGCACCAGCTGGGGTGGATGGTTTTGTCGGCAGCTTTGTGGAAATCAAAGAGCAGCAGGGAGGATGTTCTCGGAGAAGAGAGTGGAGGAGCATTCTAAGAAGCTGTGCTGAGAGCTACGCGATGCCAAACTTTGCACCAAGCCAAATACTAACCACCTATTCTGAAGGTTCCGGTATGTCAGCAGTTACTTGTAGCCAGCGGCAGTGGGATCCGCATACCGGGAGATGGCGCTGGTGTACTTTTCGTTCCGCTAGAATAGATGAATGGGGAGTTAAGTTCCCCATAATGTACGTAATAAAAGGAGCTTCCCTGCAATCCCCACTAAACTCCATCCTAACATCCATACTAGTGTATTGTGTGTGTTCCGCCTAATCTCAGTCGTTAACCGCTACAATCATTTTCAAACGCTGAACACGATCCAGCACGTTAATGATTGGTATCAACCAATAGCACGGCCCTGCAGACAGAAGCATCATCGGCGATCGCTTGATTTAATCGGGGTGCATATCTGTGGGGGTGATGGTGGCCTACACATTCTGACAGGTGATCGCTGCGGTGACAGACACCTGATTGCTGATCGAGCTAATTAGAGGGGCTATGCTGCCTGGGTATCCCCGGTAGACGTAATGTGCAGTGTGCCTCAGACACATCAACTGATGCCATGGCGACACAGAGGAGTCAGTGCGATTCCTAGTGTGCAGGAATGTCACTGGCACCCTAATGAGTCAGTTAAATAGCAGAGTGCCATCCGTAGCATGATGTACAAAGACAGCTCCGATCTCTCCCCAGTAAACATACAAGCCACTCCAATGGATCTCATTATTGTAAGGCTTATGGCTATTTTTAAGATGTCTGTAAGAGATGCCTGTCACAATATTTGCTGATGTTAGGCTTCCTCTGTCAAATCGGTAGGGGGTGGGGTGGTAGTAATTATGCAGAGATGCTGCATGACTCCCAGAAGTGTTTTCCCAATATTGCAGTAACACTGGAATAGGAACGATAACATGGTGGCAGCTCCTTCCCCATGCATCTTCAGCAGGGCTGTCACTGGAGAGCTGTGCTATTGGGAAAACGTGACACAGCCTGATATTAAAACAAAGGGGAAAGCTAAATGGTTTTACCGCTCCACTTCTTGTCACTGCACCAAATGAAGTGTTCAGCCCTTCTGTGTGATCAATGGGGGGGGAGAAGGTGATGGGAGACTGACCTGAAACTTTTTTTCATTCAATCCCTTGCAGGGAGTGAAGCTGGAGAAGATGGATCCATTTAGCTGTGCTGTGTTGCTGCTCCAAGCTCTCTTACAGATGGCGGATCTGGGTCACGGAGCAGCAGAGAAAACTTTTCCAGTCCTGAACATTGCTGTGATTTTGGGGAAAACTCGTTATATCACAGAAAGGGATGTCCGAGCTCTCTGGACAAGGGATATGTTCTTGAACTTTGATGTCAATGTGGTGACCCTGATTGTAAATCAGACAGACCCCAAAAGTATAATAACCCACGTGTGTGACCTGATGTCAGGCACCAAGATCCACGGGGTGGTTTTTGGAGATGACACGGACCAAGAGGCTGTGGCTCAGATTTTGGATTTTGTTTCATCTCAGACCTTTATCCCAATTCTGGGGATTCATGGTGGCTCCTCCATGATCATGTCGGAAAAGGTAAGGGGTGAATGCTTAGTCTTGGAGGGCCTCTTTTGTCTTCCTCTCCCCGCAGTTTGAACGTCATGGTCAATTAATCACTGTATAAAGTGCTGAGGTCTGCTTAACTACCGTTTGAGAATCTACTATTGCTCACATACTTTAATTAGCAATGCAGCAGCTACAGGCTCATTCTGTATGCGATAGCTGATGGATATCTGAAAGCAATAGTCTAATGAATTGAACTAAGGATAAAACTATGCACAGTGCCAATGCTGCTTTAGCCATTGGCTTAAAGGGAATATGTCAGGTTAGGATTATGGTAGCTGCCATTGGTAATTTGTTTTTGAAGAAATATGCTCCAGGGTGGTCACTGGTCATCATTATCCTTTCTTCAATACACACTGAGTCGCTGGCCTAGAGCCAGTAAGCATATATATGTTGCTTGTCCAAAATCTGATATTCACCTTGTACTTGTTGTAATATTTACTAATAACAAAAAGAGAAGAACACACTTAGCTAGTTCCATTTAAAACCTTATTTCCTGAAAATGGGGATAAAAATGAAGGTCACTTAACTAACCCAAAATAGTTGGTGTATAACTACATCCAAATCACCTCTACCTTAGTGAAATACCCCATAAACATATCAGACAATCTAATAAACTGAATATACAGTAATATGTTACCTTTGAATTGTAATAGTTATCTCTAGATGTAAGCAAATCAAATCCTCAATAGAAAAAAAAATAAAAAAAAATAATTTGTAAGAGGTTTGCAAACATTAGTAAACTACAAATGTATACCATGTTTTAATCCCTGGCAATATTCTGTTCTGGTAATTAATGAATCCGCAGACATGTTAATGCTTCATTTTATGCATTTGGTAAAATACCAGGTAATATTTCCAGCTCTAGGTAACAGAAGATTGTTGGTAATGCATACAAAGGCATAGGTCCATCCCTCCATACTGCAGTTACATTGTCACAGCCACATTTGTTGCCACAGTATGTGATAACAAATTCGGCTTGCCTGCTTGTAAGAAGATCCTGTTGGGGTCTGCCTTAGACCTGATGTCTTGGAGATCGGACTATCATGTTCAGTTAGAGAGGCATCAAGAGAGAGTGTGGGAGGAAGCCATAGAAAATGCAAACTCTATGCAGACAGTGTCCTAGCAGGGATTTTAACTGAGGAGGCAGAGGTGCTAACTACTGAGCCACTGTGCTAAGGAAAATGGCAACTGATCACACACATGACACCTTATCACTGTGACCAAACCAAACCAGATAATGTAAGAAGGCTTCAGCTTTGCTTTTCACTCACAGGAGAGATTCCTTCAGAAATGTTTCACCTACCAGTGGACCTAATTGTTGACTGAGCTACTGTAATGCTTTTGATACTGCTGCTTATGTTTGTATATTGGTAGGGATTTGTAACCATTATTAGGAGCTGTCTACTACAAATTGTGATGGGTGTTAGGGTATTTAAATTAGTGTAAATGATTAATACCCTCACCCTGAGGAAGTCTGGACTCTACAGATGGATTCATGAGACTTGTTGTTTGGATAACCTAAGTAATTTGGTGCAAAATGCCACATTAATGGAAAGTTGTTATGCTGTTGGAAAAGTATTGGACTTTAGATACTGTCATAAATACTTCTTTACAATGACATGCCCATCCTCCTGGTCAACTCGGACAATGCTTGATACTTGATCAAGTATGACTAGCTTATGAAACCAAACGAGGAGTATATAAGCTTGATTTTTTTCTTAGCCTCTGTGTTGTATTTTGGCCGCTCAGTGTGAGAGGCTCACTGGCCATGTGCAAAGAAGGATGGATTTGTTGTAACATGGGCAGTATGGAGGGATGGGCATATGTCTTTTTGTATTCTTTACTGATAATCATTTAATATATAAAAAGAAATGCCTTGTTGATCACAACTGATATCTACTAAATGCATATGATGGACAAGTAAAGTATATGTAATCACAATCAATAAAACATATGCTCATATACACTTTAAAATGGTAATGTAAAGATAGCTATCAGCAGCTATCATTAAAAAGTACCTAGTATCCAGCCATTAAGGTCCTTGTTCAAGAACTTCCTGTTATAGGATGACAACAGCCCCTGTGTCCTAAGTGACTGTCACATGGGGCTCCAATGGAAACTACAGGTAACCTTTTCAACACACACAGGCATAGCCCACCGTACTACCATCAAGACAATTCACCCTAAAAATATCCTGCAGCAATGGCTGAAGTGCATGCATATGGTCAGAATATGGCTGCAAAGAGGCTGCAGGGGATCAAAACAGTATCAGTAAAAATAAAAATAATGATAATAATTATAAGTATAATAAAAAAAGGATATAAAAGATGAAAATAAGTATTTTCTTTGAAAATATTGATACTTTCCTGATAGTTGTTTATGATATGCAGTGCTTAAGCAATGCTTAACTCAATAATTGATAAACCACTATACATTATTTTCTTAAATTGTCTTTCAGCTGGGACAGTATCACAAGAATGATGTGCAGCAGTTGTATAATGATTTAAGGAGGCTAAAAAGCTAAAAATAAAAGGTAGCTTTAGGCCAGTAGGCATTTTTTCTGTTGTGAGTAAATGATCTAAATGGATCTGAGAGGAAATGTTCAAGTAGTAGCACCCAGTTTAATAGCCCTGAAATATGTGGCAGCTGGATGCCGATGGGCACTGTACAGAGTGGTGCTTGCATTTAGGGCTGTATGTATTAAGGGACATATTCCATAAATGCAGAATCCGTGTGTTTGTGGCATATGAATGCATATGCATATGAATACATATGGCCCTAATTGAAAATACATTATCCAGCCCCTGCATACTTCAGCTTGACAGGCTGCTGGCAGCAGGGCTAGATGCTGCACCTATAAATCCTGGGTACCCAAAAAGGTCTGGATCTGAGACTCACAAGCCAAACCACCCATGTGCACAGGGCCTTAAAGTATCTGGCAGATGCTCAATTTATTGGGCTTGCTACCATTTTTAAGATATTTTTTTCACTATGGTGTGATTTGGATACCTTTACACACTAATAATTGTATTTTGAATTCATTGAGTGACCTTCTTTGGTCACTTTGAAAAAAAGTAAAACATTTCTAAGGGAATTATCTGAGTTTGTGTTTAGTTTAAACAGGCACAACTCAAAGAAGTCTGGACTCTATTACATATATCAGTTCTCCCCGTGGTATATATGTTTTTTTACATTTATTTACTGGTCCCAGCAGAGTGCTCATTATTTTATTCTGACAGGATCATTTATTTGATTATAAATTATATCAACAGATACTACAATTGCATTGCTTTATAAGACATAATATGCCTGATTTACTAAAGATATCTTCATGCTGTTAGCAAGCATGAGTAGTATTTACTCTTTCCAGAACAACTTACTATGGCTAATACACATAAAGGAAGAATAGTTAGAATATTTTTCAACTCAAGGCTTTAAAAGTAAATACACACATAAAAAAGAATATACTAAAAGCATCAGAAGAATATCTAATTATAATAAATAGGGATATTCTAAAAGCATTTGAAGAATGCAAAAAAAAAAATGTTGAACTGTTTGTTTACTATCTTTAATTATAAATGTATTGTTTATATAATGTGATATAAAAAAGTATATTGTGGCACACTAAGAACTACATTAAATTTTTTTTTTTAATTTTGACTGCCTGGTGCGCTTTCTGTTGATTTCAACAGATCAAGCTTTTTAAAACTGAAAATGTGCATGTTCACATTTATTCATCACTGTTCACACATGGAATTGGCTTGAATTTGTAAAAGAAATCCTGCCAGCATGTCTTCATTGTACACATGGGCAGAACAAAGCTGGATGTGCACTGTTGTGTAGTCTGTGATAAAGTTTGCTGCCTATGAGCTCCACTGGGCTTATATACGCATTTATGCATTTGGGCTGAGTGACCCATAAATCGTTTTTAATGCTTTTACACTATAATTAAAAAAATATGTGACTTAGATTTGACAGTATATTAAAATATATTCCTTTATTGCTTAGGGGTAATTTTTTTTAAGCTGCATTAGAGAGGTTCCGGCTTTCAGAAATGTACAATCTCGTATGTATCAGATTTTGAACATTATAATGCAAGAATCATGATTACACATATACATTTGTTTATCAAAGGCATACGTAAAATTCTAACACAAAGTCAATTAACAAAGCAGTTTTCTTTTTATTTATTTACTTTTCTTTTTTTGCTTAATATAGTCACATATTTCTAACCTTAAATACTAAGCAGTAATTAGGGAAACTTACTAATATTAAAATTACTTTAAAACATTGAAAAAATAACTTTATTAAGCTCATAATCCTTACTCACTTGCTTCTGTGAGGGGAAGGATTTATATTAAAGCTGGCCACTATTTTTTCCACCTGATTGTTCTCCTTTTACCAACAATTATGTAGTGGGAAGGATATACACTGATCAGCCATAACTTTATGACCACCCACTTATTATTGAGCCCCCCCCCCCCCTTTTGCTACCAAAACAGCCCTGACCTGTCAAGGCAT
>BLSH010274283.1:58261-80900 GCA_018402905.1 Glandirana rugosa
GTTATTATTCACCCACCAGTATTTCAATACCGACTAGTCACATATAGGAAGGGTGACTGATCAGCCATAACTTTATGACCACCCACTTATTATTGACCCCCCCCCCCCTTTTGCTACCAAAACAGCCCTGACCTGTCAAGGCATGGACTCCACTAGACCTCTGAAGGTATGCTTTCATATCTGGCACCAAGCCATCAGTAGCAGATCCTTTATGTTCTGTAAATTGTGGGGTTGGGCCTCCTTGGAACAGACTTGTTTTTCCAGCATATCACACAGGTACTCAATTAGATTGAAATATAAAGAATCTGCAGTCCAAGTGAACACCTCCAACTCATTGTTGTGTTCCTCAAACCATTCTTGAACCATTTTTGCCATGTGACAGGACACATTATCCTGCAGAAAGAGGCCACAGCCATCAGGGAATACTGTTTCCATGAAGGGTGTACTTGGTCAGCAACGATGTTTAGGTAGGTGGTACATGTCAAGTAACATACGCATGAATGGCAGGACACAAGGTTTTCCAGCAGAACATTGCCCAAAGCATCACACTGCCTCCACTGGCTTGCCTTCTTACCATACTGTGTCATCTCTACCCCAGGAAAGTGATACACACACACTTAACCATCTAAATGAAAATATGTCTCATCAGTCCAGGCCACCTTCTTCCATTTCATTGCTCCATTGTCCAGTTCTGATGCTCACATGCCCATTGTAGGAGCTTTTGGCGATGGACACAGGTCAGCGTAGGCACCCTAAATGGTCTGTGGCTACACAGCCCCATATGTAACAAACTGTGAGGCCATTATTTTCTGCTTTAAACACATCAACTTCAGGGACAACATGTTCACTTGCTGCTTAATACACCCCACTGACAGATGCCATTGTAACAAGATAATCAATGTTATTCACTTAACTTGTCAGTGGTCATAAAGTTATGGCTGAGCGGTGTATATAGGTTGCATTTTGAAACAAGGATATTGTACAATCAGTGTGTAACCAGCTTAATGAAACAAACTGCTATAATTCCGGAGACGTGTGCTTGATTGCGGTGTATTCAAGATAAGTGGAAATGCATCTCACAAAAGCATAGACAAACTTCCATAGTGTAGATATTTTGTAAAAACACTTTTAATAAATGGTATTGGACTCACATATATCTAAAAAACTGCAGAGCAAAGTCCAATGTAGCCAAGGAGAGAAGAAAATGCACACCGATGGTCGCTTGTAAGACAAATCTGTGATAACAGCAATCGTGCAAACCGTCACCTGTGACACGACCACACACAGCTCCTTACCTGATCCCACCGACCCCCTGTTACAGAGGGTCAGTGTATGCCTCTATGTATATCAATCCGACCAAGGAGGGCAGCGGGAGATACTCATGTCAAACCAGGGAAAGCATCACAGGCTTGCAAGTGGGTCCCATACGGTGATGTAGCCGTTCATGTAATAAACATAAAACTTCGATAGTGCAGATGGTAATGTATCGGTTTTATTTATAAAATGTATAAAGAGTGGCTACTCACATAAACAAAGATTAAAACAGCGTCAAACTCCAGAAATATGTTCCGGGATCCAGTGGCAAAAATGGCGTCCGCACCTCGACTTCCCAATCACGTGTGGTGAGCGTCGCTTGGCTCCACCCACTGATCCTCCGTAACAGGGGGTCGGTGGGATCTGGTAAGGAGCTGTGTGTGGCGGTGTCACGGGTGACGGTTTGCACGATTGCTGTTATCACAGATTTGTCTTACAAGCAACCATCGGTGTGGATTTTCTTCTCTCCTTGGCTACATTGGACTTTGCGCTGCAGTTTTTTAGATATATGTTTAATGGTTACACCTGACCAATCTGTACAGCTGCATAGTCATTTTTATTATTTACTTGATGACACGCTAGATGCTGTGGCCATTTTTCTGAATGAGTAATGTGCATTTTTCTTGTATATATGTGAGTAAATAATAAAAATGACTATGCAGCTGTACAGATTGGACAGATTGGTCAGGTGTAACCATTAAACGTATATCTAAAAACAGATCTCACACAGCACCTGACCCAGACTGACATTATCAGGGGCGTGACCAGTGATTGTTACCACGCTATTTATAACGCTATTTATAACAAGTGAACCGGACATCCATTAGCAAGCATAGATGCGCGCCAACTGGCAGAACTTAGAGCCTCACCAATTCAAGGATTACATGCGCTCCTTTCCCACTGTAGTCGGACGCATCTTGCACTCCAAGCCTTGGTCCCGAGAAGCACTAAAGGACCAATCGCCTTAGGAGCCATAGCAAGGAGCCAAAAGACCAGTAATCAAAGCAGTCTCATCTAGCACCACCATACAGCAGAATCCATAATTACCATGCATTACAAATAGCGCCATCTTGTGGATATAAATAAAACACCAAAAATTTAAAAAATTACACTACATTACACACAAATAAAAAACACAGAATTGTACCCTATTTTAACACGCAAGATGCTAAAAATGCTCAATAACCTAGCTATTATTTATAATCCCATTTGATGTTCAGTCTGAATGGGATAAGCGTTCTAAGATTATAAATCCAGCGATTCTCCTTCCTAAAGATTTCTCACTGGACAAAACTTCCGCCTCAGATTAGAGGTAAAGCTATCTATGGGCAAAAAAGTACCCTCTAGGTTTTTCCCATGACACAGTGCATCAAGTTTCAAAACACTATGGCCTGGGAACCTTCGTTGAATATTATCTATATGCTCATTCAATCTGGTTTGTAAAGTCCTTACTGTGCGGCTTATATACTGTAGGCCGCAAGGAAACTGTATAAATAAACCACATTAGTGGTAGCACAAATGATGAATGATTTAATCTCATAAGATCTAGAGGTAGTAATTTGAAAGTGACAAAAGCATCTATCTTTCAATTGATTTAGCTTACGCACCCCACATTTTCAACAGGAGAAATATCTCTTGAAGTACTGAAAAAGTAGGTCTCTTTCAATGATCAACAACATTGGGGGCAACTTGAAATCCTATCAGTGGGGAACCTCAATAAACAACTAGAGGGTGTTCTGGAATGTAAGATCCCAATATTCTATCATTCTTTAATACTTTCCAATGTTTCCGAAATATTTGTTTAATATTATAGTATTGATTAGAATTGGAAGTGACAAAAAAAAATCTGTTCCTGCATCCCTATTAGGTTTATCCACCAACATCAAAGCCCTATCTTGAGTACCAATCTCCTGAATCAATCTGTCCAATTCATCACCATTAAACCCACTTATCCATAAATATACAGTAGATTTCAACATTGATTCTTGTTTAAAGTAATCCACCTGGAGAGAGCGGTTATGCCTAATTCTAGTAAAATGACTCTTTGGCATGGATCTGAGCCAGGAGGGATGATGACAAATCCCCATCACAATACAACTATTTTGGTCCGTATCCTTGGTTACTATCCTTGTAGTGGTCACAATCAAACCATCTCTAACTTCAATTCTCAAGTCCAAAAAATGGACCTCACGTTGACTAGCCCCATGTTGTAATACCCAATTCATTCATGTTAAGATACCTAATATAATATTTCAATGAATCCATATCACTATCCAAAGAAGGATGTCATCTATATACCTCCTGCGAACAAATAGCTCAGGTCTGCGATCACAATGGATGACATCCTAGTCCCACTGGGCCATAAATAAATTGGCCATACTTAGTTGCAAATTTGATGCCCATGGCCACGCCTCTGTTCCCTAAATAATAGCAGCCTCCAGTCCAGGAATGGTTGTGCCCCATAGCAAAATAGTACAATTTATTAAGATCCACAGCCTGGAAAACAAGCATTTTTTTTATTTCTTTTTTCAATCAATCTATTTTGTTACAGTTACTGAACTATTACATATGTTATGCAGAATACAATGATGAATATAAACACAAAAGTGCTAGCTACAACACTTCACTTGTTCATGTACTACAAATAGCATAATTCAATTTAGCCCAATCAATGGTATTTGTAATGCATTGAGGCTGAGGTGTACTTGTTTGACCAGCCATAGTAAAGGACAAGCCTTTAGTGATAGCAATTTTGGTAGATTAAGGAATATGTAAATGTAAGCAGACTATCAGTCTAATAAAGCAAAGGGTAATGCTCAGAGCACAGTAACCCATAATAGCCAATCAGCATTTATCTTTCACTGATCTAAATGATTTAAACTAATTAACAGTGAAATATGTTTGGTTGCAATGGGTTATTGTTCTTTAGATATATTTTTAAACCAACAAAAAAAACAAATAAAAAGAAAAAGCCATGCTTACGCATGCATCCCATAAATCAAACATTAACCAGCACACAACCATCATGCATCCATCCTAACGCATGTGAAAATAAATAGTACTCCGATCATAAAAAAATAAAACAGTGAACACCGTAAACTGAATATGTGCAATCAGAACAGCAGCAAAATTATTAGTAGTGCAAACAATGTGCATGAACAAATAGTGCTGTAAAAAGTTGACAATCCCAATGTTATTTTAGATAAGCTTGGAAGATGATCAAGGTCTCCTTATCATCCAGTTAAACCAAGGTTCCAGTGCTCAAAAGGAAAAAGACTTACCAGAATGCCCTGACCCCCATGAATAGAGCAGACAAGCATAAAAAGGAAATCCTCTAGCAGTGTTCCTTCCAGTTTTCAATGGAGGGGTTAAAATTCCAGATTCACAATAATATTTAGCATGCCCAGAGAGAAAAAGAGCCAGCCATAGTGTAAATCTGCAAAACAGTTGTTTTAGTAAAATAGATTTAAATACTTACAAAGAAATGAGATCAGTAATGCTTATCTGTACAGCTATAGTAGTTCTGACTGGCAGCGCTGGTATGCGTGATGATGTCACGTTGTCCATGCCCCATCCTACGTGCTTCATCAGAATATGACATCCTCAGGGGATCTGGATCCTCCTAACACCTATTCTTATTAATCTGGGAAAAAAGAGGTCTATATTTACCTATTTGAAGCCCATTCCAGTATGGTCTCGTAATCAATTGTGTCAGCCAGCGGCAACTCCAGGGTTGAGGAGAGAACATTTGATAATAGATGGAGATTTCAGAAGCGGTGACATCATCTGTAGACTCTCATGTCTCAGCCATTGTCGACTGTCTGTCCTCTCTCTTGCAGCGGCCACTCTCTCCTGCAGCCAGATACGTGACTGGGCTGAAAATAGGTAAGTATATACATATATACAGTTAGTCAGTATAGGTGTTGGGAGGGTTGGGGAATATTTTTAAGACTAGTTAAGTTTAGCATGGAGTGATACTTTAAATCGATAACCTTAGTTTGGTAACCTTAGTTTCTTAAATTTGAATGTTTGAATGTTTCTTAAATTAATGTCTCTGCATTATGTAAGGTTTTTTGGGTCTACTTCTTTACAGTTGCTTGCTTATATTCACAGAAGCCAGTTGCAGACATCAGAATAAACTTTCCCTTAAACATTCAAATGAAAATGCATTTTTGATTTTCATCAACATTTTTTTGTGTTGGATAAACAGCAGGATTGCAATGCAAAATAAAAATCCAGCACAAATTACCTATAGATTCTTCAGCACCTTTCTTACAGAGCCCTGTCTGCAGCAGTCACCTGTTTCAAATAGACACATCTGTATACATAGGTAAAGTTTAACAATGTGCCTCTCACATAAACATATTGTAAGGATGTCAGTCCACTTTGTCAATTCTATAGCTACCACTTTCAAAGGAAAAATCAAAAATTGCAGTGTATATCTGGCTGAAAACACAGGCACACTCTTCATGTTACATTAGAGAGTTCAGACACTTCGAAATGATGAACTGCTTCACATGAAAGTTTTTGTACAATATGTGCATATACAATGCCCATTACTCATCTGTCAAAAATAGTGTGGGCAATTTAACACTAGAGCACATTCTATGTGTTACCTTAGTGCTTGTTATATTATAGAGCTAATTTGTGAACAGCTAATTTACTTGTTTGATAGGAATACACTTGTCTTTGTGCGCTTCAGCATTTTTTGTGTAACAGGTTAAATGTTAGTTGTGTTTTATTATTGTACATTTTTTTAAATATTTATTATTCTACATTGTTTTCTAGCACATACTAGTTCCATGACCATTAACAAAAATATGTATAGCCAATGGGCTAGGGGCTTGGGGGTTGCTGAAAATTGTGTTTCACCTGATCACACTGCCCTCACACCTTTTCCTCACATCTGGAGTCACAGAACAGGCTGGTATTTTGTTTTTGTGTTTTTATTAGGGATTTGAACTTGGATATGGTAGGGATGATTATGGGATACCCAAGGATCAAACATTTCTTTACACCGGGACCACTATATACAACTCCGCATACACACTTCTCCTTCTTCACTCCAGCACTACACTTGTTGCACGTTTCACTCCTTGTTCCTCACTCCTGCACAGTCACTTAGTTCTGGCTGAGCTAGCACATGGTGAGGCCTGCTATGGTTGAAGCAGCAGCCTCCGGACCATCCGTTACAGGCAGGGAACGCTGGTCCCCAAAGTGTAGCAAAGTACAATGTGCTATCTAGCTTGATGGACTCCCATCCCATCCTCTTCCAAGCCCTGCCAGCTCTACCAGCTGCAACAACCTCCTCCACTGCCACAGCAACACCAAAGTCCCACACTGTCTTCTGCATCCCTCCCAGACTGTCTCTCACCCCAATCTGCTCCCACATGCCTCCTCCAGTATCTCAGGGTATGTCATTCACCAACTCCTGTCACTTGTAGCTCCTCACTGAAGATCTCTCTCCGATAGGGCTCTCTCCCACTGTCATTTCCACTCTGCCTTGTGCCTCCACTTCAGGATCTCACTCCTCCTGGCTGTTCCCGAGCACTCCAGGCCCGGGGCCACCCCCCCAGACTGGGAGCTCCCCCTAGGCCACAACAGCCTCTGCACTATCACATCTCCAGACTTCCACCTGAATTTTCCTCCCAGACTGGGCTGACCCTGGGTATTTGAGGAGGCCTGCCCCCTGCCAGTCCAGGTTGGGAATTGGTCAGGGCTCCTCAGAATACCCCAGGTGGCTACACCTCCCCTCCCACCTCTCTTCCCAGAAAACACCAGAAGCTTCTTGAAAGAAGTGGGAGGTCCTGATGACACCACCTGTGAATCACCCAGCCCTACACTGAGCCACCCCAGGCCTGAATCAAAACCTCAGCAAAAATCTTACATTAACACCTACCTACCATAGCGGGCACTACATATGGTTGCACATATTATCTTTTTTTTGGGGGGGGGGTGAGGAAATAATCACACTAAATCATCTGCAAAGGTCATTATAAAATAAAGCTTAATTTTACACTGAGTAAAAAGGAAAACATCTGAAGAAATGACAACGCATGCTTTATAACTCTGCAAGTCATTTCAGTCTGGATGCATTTAAGGGTGGTAACGCATATTGTTTGTGTTAGTGTCATTTCAAGAATTTATGCATGTGTAATAATATTTCTTGAATCATCAAAGAAATGTTTCAGGAATTAACAGTTCAAAATTTTCTGTGGTCTTTTGATACTTAATTGATAAAAAAAAAATCACAATTACCTCTTTACATCTCTTGATTATTTCATATATAACTCAATGAAAATATAGGCTCAAAATTCAAAGGAACATAAGATATGTGCTTTAATTCCATGGTATTTTTTTAGGAGGAAGGCCCAAGAGAACAGCAGGCTATTAAGTATTAAAATGGTATTTAAGATTTATACCACTCACTGTTAGGCTGGTAAACATCATTCAGGTGTATTTATCATGGAAATGAGTGTGAAAGCAACATGCTTGATGGAATTTCAAGTTTTGCTTTTGAATAGTTCATTTCATTTAAATGCTAATGTAGATTCAGCCCAATAGAATGCATTACTTTGTATGTGGAACTTTATTGGAAAGCTATTTTTGAAAGAGAATTTAAAGTCAGTTTTTAACTGTACTGTTTCCATGTGTTATTGTTAGTCAATAGCACACAGTATTTAGCTCATATTTTAATTTGTAGTGGGCCACAAGTAATATAATTGCATGTAACAACAATATATTAAAGCCAGTTTGAACTTCCAGTTTAAATAAGTTAATATAAAATTCAGATGAATCAAAACAAAAATTGTTCAGTCTTATAAGTCATTTTTATTTTCTTTATGAAGCAGCCACAACCTGGTTAGAAAAGTCAGTCCCCTACCAGCATGCTGCAGAGAAGGATCCTTGCTCTTTGTCTAGAAGCAGTAGTCCTTTTGTAGAAGTGTGCCACATCCTCTGCTAAGTAGAAGCTGGAGCACTCAAATCAGAAGGGGGCATGAGATTTGCTGATTGCCTTACTTTAAGTCTGACTCAGTGGAGGAGGGTATGCTAGACCTCTGCAGAATGTAATTAGCTGATTTAGACTCTATGCACATTGGCGATTTTTATAAGCTCAAAAACAATAGAAAGCATTAGTATATTATTAGCATTTTTACAGTAAATGAAGAAAAAGAAAACAAAAAAAGGGCTGTTAGGAGCATTTTAGTAGAAGTGTTTAGAAGCGTTTAAGAGCATTTAGTATTTTTTTCTGCTGGAAAAACGCTCCCAAAAACTCTACAAAAACATTTTTTTCTGCTCCTAAACACTGAAACTTAAAAAAGGCTTCTAGCATAAAATAGTGTGCATGGACACATAGGATAACACTATTAGCTTATAGGAACAGAAAAAATACTAGTGTGTGTAGAGCCTTAAACTGAAAATTGAGTTGGTCTTTAAAGACACAATTTCATAAAGAAACACTTTTTCAGATGCTCAGATAAATACAATGTTTACAATTAGAATGTTCAAAAGCTGCATTTGCATAGCAATTTATTATACCTTTTGTAAAAATGGCGTAGGTTTCTTTAACCACTGACCCTTTCAGACAGCCCTTGCTGATCCTTTCTCCATCCTGGCCCACTATAGTGTCTACCTGCTGCCTGCTAAGCCTTCAGGGGTCAGTGAATGACAGCAGGGAACAGGAATGTACAGGGCATCTATACACACCACTGTTACTGATATTGTGCAAGAGAAATAGATAAAAGAAGCACTGGCCGATTGTCCTTAAGTTGGCCATGGCAGGCACTGGCCGAATTTTGAACCAGGTGTGCCCACTCCCACTCCCACTCTACAGTAGTTAATCTAAATAGATCTGTCAAATGGGAATCTTGGAAAATGTTTCTGCAGCCACTGTTCAGTGTAATCTGACAGCAGAGAGTCCCAACTGTCAGAATACAATGTCTGAGCAGGGAGGATTCTCTATCCACTACACTTGTGTGGATGGAGGAATCTGTTCATTTTTTTTCAATCAGCCCACAGACTAATACAAAAATGAGTCATGTATGGCCATTGGACATGCATGGTCCATCAACATTTATTAATAAGATTGAAATATCAGGAAAATAGACCTTATATCTTCCTGTTGTCTCCAGTTTATCAATCATAAATGATGATAGGCTTCTAAGACAACTGGCTGGTTAGCTGGTGCTTTTTTTATCTGTTTCCTTTAGATTTCTCAGTCAAAGTTACTGCCTGTTTTTTTTTATTCTTTTTGGGGGGAGGGGTGTTCTGTCTCTAGGACAGAGAGCTAAACATTCCTGCTCCAAAGACTTCAGATACTATATTTCTTTGATCTTAAATGTATTAGAACAAGCCAGGTGAAACTACAAATTGATAAAATAAACATCAATAATTTTCAGTCAATAGCATATAATAAAGAAACAATGCTTTATAACACAGAATAGGATAACAAGAACTCACTTTTTGAGCTCACTGGGGGGTGATGGCGAGAGATTGATGAAAACATGCCTTCCTGTCTTGCTGTACATACTAAAATGGTGGCTGACTCACTTCCTCTAGCTAATTCTCCCAGAATACACTGGTACCTAACAACTTTATTAATACAGTCTAAGAAAATACTATATGTAACTATGCAAACAGCAAAGCTATACCAGAAGGGGAATAGTAGGTGGTGCCTGTGCTCTGCATATAACTATCTTGGTGTATATTGAGAAAGTCCAACATGTTATTTTAAGCACATACACATAATTAAACTAAATATAAGCCCAGTGGGAAGAACAGGGGGCACTTTGTGATAGAGCTTTCAAAGTTCAATCACCAAGCTCAACCAATGCTCCCTGACTGTCAGATAAAAGATTCAAGAGCCTCACATCCACCTTTCCTTGAATGATCACACCACTGATAATCTGCATTTACATTTCCACAGGCATTGTAATCTTCAGGCATTGAAAGTTCACAGGCAGTAGTCAGACACCTTTGTGATGTCAGGGCCAGTACCGGGACTACTACAGAAAGCCACTGATAACCCTATAAATGTCACAGGGTGAAGTAAATTACAGGGCTGTTATTGACAAAAAAAACATAAAGAATTGATATAATACGGCCAAATCAGTAAGTGGTAGTTTCAAAAATCTGATGACAAAATCTCTTCAACTGAAATGTCATTCAGGACATGCTACACTGTTTTGGTTGGAGTGGTGTAGGTGTTATTTCACTTCAGGATCTTACCTAAAACTTAGCTCAGCTGTGCGGTGGCATGGTTAGTACTGGGCTTGGTCGTCTGGCAAGTGTCCTGTTTCTTGGTCCAGTGATCACTAAACATTTATGGTATAGTGGGATGACCACTGGCCTTCTGAGCTGCGTAAATAAATGCCTGTTTTTACCTGGTACAAACTAAGTCTACAGACCCAGTTCCATCGATTCCCTGAGGTCTTGAGCTGTAACATGTCAGTTTTGTAACAGGATGTTCAACCTCTCCCTTGTAGGACAGTCTCTATCTATGGTAGCCTCTTCATATGACAGTTTCTCTTGATTACTAAAAATCTGTATAACACAGCAGTATCTTGAATGGCATTGTCTTACTGTTCTTCACATAGCACTGTCTCTGATTAAAGATTTTTTTGTTAACAAAGCAGTTTCTTGACCTGTGTTTTGCCATTAAAGTGATTCTTTTTTTAATTATCTTTAGTTTATAATTTTTCCATATAAATTGCACAGCAATAATAATAAAAAAAAACATTTATACATTTTTTCATTGTTACTACAAAACTCTCTCATTTACATATATCGCAGATATTACTATCTAAAATCCAGCAACAAAATCAAAATTTAAGACACAGAAAGAAAAGGGGGGAAGAGAAAAAGAAGGGAAAAAAAGAAAGGGGGGGTACTCAAAAATATGTTGATTCACAAAATGTTCGAGGGAGGGTCTCTCTTCTTTAGTTTTTATATTCGTGTCACTAAATCACCTTGTGTATAATAATAAAAAAAAAAAAGAAAAGGTTTTTATCATACAATTAGTGACAAAAATATTCGAGAGGAAATTCTCCTCATAAGTGTCTCTAAGATTTCTCTATACATTTCCCCAAACCACCTCATGTGTAACCCTAACTACACGTAACTCAAAAACAGCAACAAGAGAAAAAGTCCCTTTCTCCTTTCTCTTCCTCTTCTCTTCTTCCCCTTAATACAATTAGTGACAAAAATATACGAGAGGAAATTCTCCTCATAAGTGCCTCTTTAATTTCTCTATACACTTCCCAAAATCACCTTGTGTAAGCAAGTAACTTAAAAGCAACAACAGAAAAAGAAAAAATGTCTTTTTACTATTAGTGACATAATTTAGGAAGTTTCCTCTCATAGGTGCCTCTTTAATTCCTCTATTCATAACCCAACACTATCTCATGTACTACCCTGATAAAAATATATATATATATATATATTGTTTCCCTCTCCCCTCTCTTCACTCTCCACTCTTCCCACTCTCAACTCTTAATTGATTGCGTCATTTTGAAAGACACACCCTTTCTTTGTCTTTTGGTAAATGGCACGTTCTATCACACCAAATCACCCCTTGGGTATCTCTGCAGAATAGTGTACCCATCCTGCCCAAGTATTATCAAACTTTTCCCCTTGGTGTCTAACTATGTGTACCCATCCCTCCGCTTCCATGATTCTATCTACCTCCTTTTTCCAATCTGCTAGTGAAGGGCTGGAGGTTTGTTTCCAAAACCTGGGTATCAATGCTTTTGCTGCATTTAATAAATTTGAGGTGACGCTTCTTATGTATGACCTATTTGATGAAGACATTCCATGAAATAGGAAATGTAGTGGTGTAAATTCTATAGGTCTGGACGTCAATCTCCTGATCCATGGTGCGATTGCCTCCCAGAAGGATTTAATCTTTAGGCATGTCCACCACAGGTGAAGGAAAGTACCCCTCTGTTCACATCCCCTCCAACAGCATACATTAGATCCTGGAAACATCTGGGCTATACTTACCGGTGTTCAGTACCATCTAGATAGGAATTTATATGACATTTCCTGTATTTGGGAACTTATGGAAGTGCAATGTGTCATTTTGATCATTGTTTTAATTTGTGTAGGTGTGAAGTTTTGTTCCATCTCTCTCTCCCATGCTCTAATAAAGTATGGGACTGTCTTTTGTTGATTATTCGCAACCCATTTATACATTCGGGATAACAGATGTCTGGGTTCCGGATTCTCGCGGCATAATGACTCAAAAATAGTGAGAGAGTTTAACGGTCTCACTTGGGTTTTCCATTTGCTGATATCTCCAGATATCCAATGATGTCCTCCCCTGTGTTGGTATTAACTCCTGTAGTGGTAATAACAATCCTCCTGGTGCAAATTTTGCACAAGTGGTATTTTCCCCTACCCCCCCCCCCCACACACCCATCCATCCTGTCTCCTCCCCTGGAGTAAACCATGGATATCCTCCCAATGGGATCAGGGGGGGATGTTCCAAGGGCATACTTCCCTGAAGCGTTCATCCTGTCCCATATGGACAGGGTTGTCCACGTTATAGGTGATGTCCACTCTGACAAGCCACTGGAATCCGTTGGGCTCCATGGGGCACCTGAGCTTATCTTCTGTACTATGACACCAATTTAATATGCGTGTCAGGGTCATAGCCTTATGGTATAAAGATATATCTGGGAGCCCCACTCCTCCCTCAAGCTTATGCCTGCGCATCATGTCATAGGATAACCTGGGGGTGCTTTTCCCCCCATATAAGTTCTGAAATTCCCTCCGCATTTGTTTAAAAAAACTCTGCGGGAGGGTAATTGGCACCGCACACATGATATAAATTATTTTAGGTAGTATATTCATTTTCAATGCATTCACTCTGCCGAACCATGTCAAAAGATGACACCTCCATCTCTGCAAGTCTCTTGATATGCTTGTCATTAAAGTACCATAATTAAGATGGTATAAGAGTTTAGAGACTAAGGTTATATAAGTTCCCAGATAAGGTAATGAATCTTAGTGCCATATAAATGGGAATGAGTGTTGCTGAGATGTGGCCATCTTTGGGGGGATATGACTCAGCATCAAAATTGATTTATCAAAGTTGATTTTAAAATTAGCTAGAGCTCCAAATTTATGTACTTCAGACATCAGTGCATATAGGGACTCCTGAGGGGAGGTAAGATAGAATAATAGGTCATCAGCATACACTGAGACCTTGTGTTCCCCTGAAATCTTCGTATTCTTTCTAACCATGCATAGAAACGGTTCCAGAATCATATCAAATAAAAGTGGGGATAATGGACACCCCTGTCTGGTCCCATTTCCTATGTTAAAATAGTCTGACAGCCTCCCATTGACCCTGGCTCTTGCCCTTGGGTTTGTATAAAGGGCCTGTACCCATCCCATCATCCACCCCCCCAGGCCCACCCCCTCAACACCTTGAATAGAAAGATCCAGGCTACCCTATTGAATGCTTTTTCTGCATCCATTGATAATATTACACAGGGGTCCAATCTGGTCCATTTTGTACCCAGTGTAGTATGTGGAGGCCCTGATGGTATTATCTTTGGCCTCTCGGCCCTTCATGAAGCCCATTTGATCCGGATGAAATAAGTTCACCACGTGGTCCTGCAATCAAAGGGCTAGGATCTTAGCTAGAAGCTTTGTGTCTGAGTTGAGGAGGGAGATGGGCATATAATTAGCACAATACTGGGGATCCTTCCCCTGCTTCAGTAAAACTGTTATATAGGCTAACAACGCTTCCTGTGGTAGGGGGTTGGATTTTTTTATTAAATTAAAATATCTACAGAGTGGCTCTAGTAGTATGGAAATAAACCTCTTATAATGTGTATTCGTGAGGCCGTCTGGCCCTGGGCTCTTACCCACTGGTAAGGTCTTTATCACCTCTCCCAGTTCTTCCTTGGAGATTGGCCTTTCCATCTCTTCCAGAGCCACTCGGGGTATATTTGGTAACCTTGATTCTTTTAAATAATTCTGAATTCTGTTCCTATGCTCCTCCTCTACCCCTCCTATTAATTAGGTGTTGATATTATACAGAGGTTTGTAAAACCTTTGAAACTCAGAGGCTATTGTTTGAGAATTTCCTATCTGTTTATTATGCACTCGTAGATTATGTACATGGCGTGAATCTTGTTTTTTCTTCAGTTGTTTCTCAAGTAATTTACCACATCTATTCCCCTGCTCATAGAATCGATGGGCAAAGTACCTGCACTTATTTTTGACCTTGCGATCTAAACACTGCATTAGGTCGGACCGCAATGTTACCAGTCTTTGTATATCCGCCGGGTTCAGATGGACTTTATGTTTAATCTCCAGTTTATAAATTTCATCTAATAAGTCCTTGATTTCCTTTTGTCTCATCTTTCTAATACGGGATCCCTGTGAAATATACTCCCCTCTAATTATGGCTTTATGTGCTTCCCTTATTGCCTGACCTGATACTTCCCTGGGTATATTTATTTCAAAATATGATGTTAATGTACAGGACAGGGTTTCCATGGCCGACTTGTCATCTAAAATAGATTCATTCAGTCGCCATGTGTGTTCCGCATTCCCTCCCAAGTCTGTTCGAAACGTCAGACTTATGGGGGCATGATCTGAAATAATGATTGGCTCGATATCTGCAGACCTAACACAGTTCAAATAGAACTGGTTGACCAGTGGCAAGTCAATCCTTGAATATGTATTATGTATTTGAGAATAGTAGCTGTAGTCTCTGTTCCTTCTGTGCAGTACCCGCCAGCTGTCTACCAAATGTAGGGAGCGCAATTGTTGTTTAATATGCCTCTGTGCTCTATTAGATATTGGTGTTTTCCCTGATGAGGTGTCTATACAGGGGGTCTAACGTCAGATTAAAATCTCCTCCTGTTACCAAGAAGCCCTCCCTGAATTTCCCCAATATTTTCAGGGTTTGAGAGAAGAAGTTGACCGTTCGGCTATTAGGGGTGTAAATTGAGGCAAACGTATAGCATTGGCCTTCCAATTTACCCTTCACGAAGATATAACGGCCCTCCAGGTCCCCCTGCACCTCTATCACGGCTAAAGGGCAGGAGCTCCGGAATACTATTGTAACTCCCCTTGCCCTTGGGGCCGGGGGGTGCATGAAACCATTGTTTAAAGGAGAATTGAGGGGTTTGAGGGGCAGACCCTGGCACAAACTGCGTCTCCTGCAGGAGTGCAACATCTGCCCCCAGGCGATGCAGTTCGTGCCAGAGACGATCCCTCTTATAAGGTGAACCTAAACCTCTCACATTGTAAGACACAATCTTCATTACCCCAACCATTGCCTAATCCCTATCTGGATACCCAAATCAATAAACATGTTACCGTGCCATTCCACTAGACGGGCCCTGGAGTTTCCAACATGAGTCTCAGGTTTACCTTGGGTATCTCTTTTTAATGCAATCCTCATGGCTTTACTGTGTAATGAGACGGGAAGAGAGAGAAAGTTAGTGCTAAAACTCCCGACCCTAATAAAAAAAAACCCAGCTCAAAAAAAAAAAAGTAAAAAAAAAATACAATATTCCCTGGTGTGTCTCATACTACGAGGGAGGATCCGGGGAGAGACATACCCAAAGTCTCTCTCTCCTCTGCAAATATGCAGACTACAAAGTCCCTTTTTTCGGGACCAACCTATTGGGGGAAAGATAGTTAAAGGCATGAGTGGGGCACCCGGTGCTCCTCGGGCAACCAGGAGCGAAAATGTTACACCTTCTCTTAGATCTCCAATTTATGCCTGGACCGTTAAAAGGCCACTTATCCTAAAAAATGTACAGGGTATCTGCTGTTTTCATGACAAGCAAAAACAGGACAAAGAAAAAAGGGGGGATTTAACTAAACAAGCAGATCCCCCCATTCCACCTCTTTACTGCACTATCTATTCTACCAGACCTTCTCTATATTCTCTGATATCTTTTACATATCCATTTATATATATCCATATCCTATCTTATACATATTATACGTTTATATATCCATGAGTTGTTTAACCATGACCATTTTTGTCTATTTGGTTCTTGCGAAAAAATTTTGTCCGGCACTTTCTGCCACTGCTCGGGACGCTGTGGGGGGACTTTAGAGCAGTTTATTCTCCATTCTGGAAGTTCAATTGTGGGTAGCTCCAGGGTCTCCAAAAACTGCTGCAGGTTGTCTTTATTTTGGAATACTGTCATTTTGCCATTTTGAGTGGCCGTTAGACTAAAGGGAAAACCCCATGTACACCCCACATCCACTGCACGTAATGCTTCTAATAGGGGTCGTATAGACCGACGTTCCATGTGAGTGCAGTATGATAGATCTGTAAATACGGAAAGTTAAGGGCCATCAAAGTCAATGATGGGTTTGTCATGTGCTGCTTTCATTATGAAGTATTTCACAGAGTATCTGTGTAACTTACGAACCACATCCCTTGGTCTCTCCAAATTTGGCAAGATGTGCGATGGTACTCGGTGTGCCCTGTCTGTCTCAATGTCCTCCAGGGTGGCATCTCCCAAAATTTGATGGAACAGATTTGATACAGCATAAGGTATATCGGGGGGCCCTTATCCACTCGGGTAGACCCCTTATCCGTATGTTTTTGTCTCTGGCGCTCTCTATTTTCTTGGTCGCCAAGCTGGTCTATTAGGGAGTTCAGAATTTTCTCATGATGTTTGCATATGTCATGATTATCAGCCACAGCTTGCGTGATATTATCCTGACCCATCTCCATTTCTTCTACCCTATGGCCCAGTGCTATTGTATCCTCCCTGAGCCCCTCCACCGCTTGTTTGCAGGAAGTATCAACGGCCTCTATGAGAGCCTGGATATCTGCTTTCGTGGGAAGCGCTCTTAAGTGCTCTCTGAGCTCCTGGTCCATCTCAGGCTGAATTACAGTTCTTTAATGGCATTATGTGCTGAGGGGGGGTACTGCACCAGTCCTATGGTCACCGTCCCTGTGGAGCCGGAAAGGACCGCTAAATGTCCATTGGCAAAAACTGCCACTTCATCACTGGGACTTGTAGTCCTGCACTCCACCTTTCCTGAGGATCCACTCTTCACTGGTGAGTCTTTGCTGGTGCCTGCTGTCTCCCACTCCAGCTCCTCGGGCCATCCTCCAAAGATGCAGCGTCCCTCTCCGCTAGAGGCAGGCTGTCTCTGGGGCTTGTCTGTCCTTTCCCCAAATTTCCTTGGCCTTTGCCAGTTGTTGCTCCACCACATTCCGATGCTGATCCACCTCGGGCGAGGCCCGCTTTGCCACGTTCCCCTTACACTGCCTCTTCTCCTTAGAGTCAGGGGAGCCACATCCCGTCTCCTCATTGCTCTGCGCCATCTTGGTCAAGTGCGCCCAGTCAACACCCTGTGGAGACAGGTAAGCCCGCATCCCACCCATTTGGCTTTTACCGCTACCGAGCGGTTGTGGGGCTGTACGGCGCCGTGTTGACATTCTTTGACCGTTTACCGTCTAGGAAGGCCCGCAGGAGATCTCCATAAAGGCCGCTCTAGTTTCCTGCTGTTTGTGCTCCTGGAGCCCAAAGCACTCAGCACGTCCACTCTCCATGCCACGCCCCTGCCATTAAAGTGATTCCATAGGATTTTTAAAAAAAATAACAAACATGTTATATAGTCAGGTCCATAAATATTGGGACATCAACACAATTCTTTTTTTTTTATTTTTTTTTATATTGATTCTTTCTATACATGTCTTTCTAGCTTCCCTCTACCTCCCTTATGCCTGCCCCCCCCCCCCCTCCAGGTCTTCTATGTTGTCGTATTCTATCCCCATCACTTCTAGATATTCCTTTGATTTTTTGAAGCTGGCCCACATTTCCCATTTTTCTATTTTTGAATTAGTCCCTTCTTCTTCATCCCTTTTTAAATTCTCCAGGTTTGCTATTTCTTCCACTCTATAGCACCATTCCCTTAACGGTGGGTGCTCTTTCTTTTGCCAGTGTTTTGGTATTAAATTCTTGGCTACATTCAGAAGTGTTGGTACTATCTTTTTTATGTACTGTTTCGTGGGTTTTTTCTCCAGATGGAATAGGCATACCCAGGGGTCCATTTCTATTTCTTCCTTCGTTATTGTTTTTATTAGCTCTGTAATCTTTTCCCAGTAGTTTTTAATGGGTGGGCAATCCCACCATAAGTGTGCCATTGTCCCACTTTTGTCACATCCTCTCCAACATTTTCCAGTCTTATCTTTTTGAAATTTAACCTCTCTGGCTGGAGTCCAATACCATCTGGAGATACATTTGTAATTCATTTCCCATGTATTGCAGTCTGTAGCAGACTTACAGGCTTGTCTCATTATCGCCCCCCACTCTTGGTCTGTTTTTTGTGCTCCCAACTCTTCCTCCCACCTGTCAGTGAATGGAGGCCTCCCCTCTTCATTCACTTCCTGAAGCACCCTGTACATTTCGGACATCCATCCTTTGTTTTTCCCTCTCACAAGCACTTTTTCTAATGACGAAAGGTCATTTCCAGCCCGTAAGGGCTTTGGGAGGGTATCCACGAAGTGCCTCAGTTGGAGAACCCTCCACTCACTGATTTTGACGAATTTCTCAGTTTGTCTAAGTTCTTCGAGTGTCTTTATTTTCCCTTTATCCATTATATCCCTTAATTTTATTTACTCGTCCTTTATCCATTTCCCGTGCCCTTCTTCTTGTCCTGGTGCAAAATAGTCTGTCCCGTGTAGTGGTATGAGTGGTGAATTATATTCCCATTTTCCTCTTATTAAGGTGTTATCCCAAACCCTCAGTGCTTTATGTGTGAGATTGCTAGTGTTTTCATCTAAGTTCCTGAATTTCGGTGGGATCCATATCATTTTCCCTAGTTGTGTTTTACTCAGTGTGTTTTCTATTTTTACCCATTTTTTCCCCGCTGCTATTTTGAGACCATCCTTTCACTCGTGCCATTATGTTTGCTAAATAATATTTTTTTATATCTGGTAGTGCAAGCCCTCCCCTTGTCTTCCCCTTAGTCAACACCTCCGTTCTTATCCTCCGTTTCTTGTTTCGCCATATAAACCGTGTTAGGGTCTTTTTCATAATTTGAAAAAACTCTTGTGAAATATGTATCGGGAGCATCTGAAATGTATATGTTATCTTGGGTAATATGACCATTTTTATTGCATTTATCCTCCCTACCCATGATAGGGGTCTATACATCAATCTTCTGACTTCCTCTTTAATTTCGTTAAGTAGGGGGATATAGTTTTGATGGTAAAGCCCTTCCTCGGTACTTGTGATCTTAATTCCCAGGAAGTTTAAATACTCACTATTCCATTTAAACGGGAACTCGCTCTGTATCTCTCTTCTCTCCTTTTTACTGCAGTTTATAATCATGGCTTCGGACTTATTATAATTAATTTTGAAATTGGATAGCTCTCCGTATGCCTCCAGTACTTTCATTAGAGAATGCAGGGATTCTCTCGGGGTACTGACATATAGTAAGATGTCATCGGCGTATGCTGCTGTTTTATGCTCCTCATCCCCAACTTGGATGCCCCTTATTTCCATAGTGTGCCTTATTGTCGCTAACAAGGGTTCCATGGAGATGATGAACAGTAATGGCGACAGGGGACAACCCTGTCTTGTCCCGTTCCGCATCTCCATGGAAGGCGACAATGTCCCTTTTATCCTAACTCTGGTTTTCGGGTGATTATACAATGCCCCAATCCACTGCCTCATCTTTCCTCCTATACCCATTATTTCCAATGTCTGGAACATGAACTCCCAGTCAACCCTGTCAAACGTTTTTTCGGCGTCGATTGACAGGAGTAGACTGGGCCTTCCCCCCTTCTTCATTTTTTGGGTTAACAAGAGGGTCCTGATCCCGTTGTCTTTCCCTTCTCTTCCCTCTACAAATCCCACTTGGTCCGCATTAATTAAAGTTGTTATCTCCCTTTTTATTCTTTGGGCCAAGACTCTGGAAAAAATTTTAACATCCGCGTTGAGTGGCGCAATCGGTCTGTAGCTGGAACAGAGAGTTTTGTCTTTCCCCTCCTTTGGGATAACGGTAATTGTGGCCATCAAGGCCTCCTCTCTCATGTCCCATCTACCTCCGATATCGTTCATGTAATGACATGCTCTCGGGACCAGGATCTCCTTAAAATTTTTATAGTAACTGATGGAGAAGCCATCCGGCCCAGGACTTTTTCCGGACGTTGTCTCCATTATTGCTCGGTCGATCTCTTCTGCGGTTAGTGGGGCATCTAAGCTACCCGCGTTTTCTCCTTCTATTCTCGGCAGTTTAGCTTTTTCTAGGAATTCCCTGATTTTATTTTTCCTCTGCTCTTCTTGTTGGGGTGTCCCCTCCTTTCTCACTGCGTATAGCTTCCTATAGTACTCCAAAAATTTTTTTGCTATCTCTTTTGTTTTGTATGTTATGTTCCCTGTACCACTCTGAATTCTTTCTATGTAATTTCTAGATTTTTTCTTATTCAGGGTTCTCGCTAGATGTTTCCCCACTTTATTCCCTCCTTCATATCTCTCCCTTCGGATTTTATTATATATAATGCGGGTCTCTTTGTCTATTAGATCTTTTAATTCTCTCTTTTCCTTATTAAGTCCTGTAGAACCTCTTTCCTTCCTTTCTTATGATTTTGCTCTAATACCTGTAGTTGATTTATGATCTCTTCCCTTTTTCTATTTCTTTCTTTTCTTTTTTCTACCTCTATAGCAATCAGTACCCCTCTTATGTAGGCCTTATGGGCCTCCCATACTGTAGAGGCGGAGACCTCCTCTGTGGCGTTTGTTTCAAAGTATTCCCTTAGTTCTTTTTTTATTCTCTCTAGAGTATCCCTGTCATTTAGTAATTCTTCGTTCAGCCTCCACTCATAATTTCTCTCTGCAGACTCTCTTAGGTCCAGGGTTATGGTTACCGGTGCATGATCTGATATAGTTATTATCTCTATATTTATCTTCCCTACCTGTTCCAGGGCTCTGTGTTCCACCAGGATATAGTCTAGCCTGGAATGCGTCCCGTGCACATGGGAGAAGAACGTATAGTCCCTCTCCTTGGGGTGCAGTATTCTCCATGTATCAAGCAATGTGGTTGCAACGCTCTGCACAGTGGAGAAAATCCAACCTCAAAGTGGTAGCCAGGGTGCCTGCGCTGTGATGTGTTCCCACACACCATACAAATTGGTATTCAATAGATAAGAAGAAACAGCCGGCAACTCCGTGATCCTCTATTGATTTATTCGTGTAGACCACACCAGTGAGTACAAGAATACGATGGGCAGACTAGTTTCGGCAAACACGCCTTGATCACTGCAAACAAGTGAATGTAAAATGAACATACATATAAAGAGAGTTAACATAATCATTAGTGCCTCCCTCCACTTCTGATTGGTTAAATGCTTAATTGAATAAGTTGACAATTCATTGGTATTCAGGCACAGAAGGGAAAACAAATCTAAATCTCTGGGAGACAAGTCAAAACAATACACAAGTATAAAAATACAAATAGATACATTGGAACAAAAATGCAAGATAGTGCAAGAGAGAGAGGGGAAAAAAAACAAAAACAAAAAAAAAACGCATAGAGATGAAAAAACGCATAAAGATGCAAAAAAATGCAGGGAAAAAAAATGCATAGAGATGCAAAAAACGCATAAAGATGCAAAAAAATGCAAGAAAAAAATGCATAGAGATGCAAAAAACGCATAAAGATGCAGAAAAAAAACTCATAGAGATGCAGAAAAATGCAGGGAAAAAATGCATTGAGATGCAAAAAACGCATAAAGATGCAGAAAAAAAAAAACCGGTAAATTGCAGCAAATCACAAAGGTAGAAGAAACATGATAAATGAGAAGTGTAAAATACAAATACAATAGAATAGTATATGGAATGATGATGTCCATATGTATACATATGACACAAAAGTGTAAGGATATTATGTGGCTCTAGACAATAGGATGAGGATGTGGTTCACATACAGGGTGTATGAATTATTTCAAGAACAAATCCATGTCATAACGATGGTTCATTCCCTGTGGTGTTCTGGTTTGAAGATTATAGATCCACCACACCTCTCGCAATAGAAGTTGGCGGTGTGCATCCCCACCTCGAGAGGAAGGTTTAACCTTTTCTAAACCCATAAAGGAAAAAGATGGCATGTTGCCGTCATGTTTGTATTTAAAATGTTTCGATACATTTGACAGATTTTTATCGTTAGTATATGAGGCCCCATTATAATGTTCAGCTATCCTAGTTCTTAAGGGTCTAGAGGTGCATCCTACATCTTGTATATGACATATACTGCATTCCACTACATAGATCACATTGTCTGTGCCACAATTAATGTAGTTTCTTATCATAAATTATCGTCCAGT
>BLSH010274283.1:108872-119951 GCA_018402905.1 Glandirana rugosa
AGACTTTTCATAATTAATTACCATCTTCAGTATATTGACAAGATTTTAGTAGAAGTTTGATCCCGTTCACGGGATGTTTTTTTACCCGTATCCCTTTTATTTAATTTTAGTTTATTTTTTTACCCTTCCCCCCACCTACACCTCATCCTCGGATCTCCAACTGATCCGGCACTGGCACCGTCACATCCACCTTCACCGCCACCATCTCCTCATCCTCCTCCATCGGTTGTACCATAAAAAAAACATAACTCCGGATAAGTTTTTTTCTTCATATACTTACCGACACACTCCATGTCTGTTCAGAACACCCTAGGTACGGACTAAGTAAAATTATTTCCAGCAGGGGGCGTTATCACAGACAAGCGGAGCCGCTTGTCCACATCCAACGTGGACAAGCTTACCTTTATTAAAATGAATCAGGCATGGATCCCACAAGACTTGTCTGTACCTCACACAGCCATTCATATACTTCTTTTTTTGAATAGGCCTCAATACAAAAAAAATACCATGTTGGCTACCTCCTCCTACTCCTCTACCACCGCCACTTCCACCTACACTGCCACGGTCACGGCCTAGTCAACCTCTAGGCTCCTACTCCACATCCACCCCCCTTCCCATTTTTTTATTTGATTTTAATTTATTTTCCCTATGCCCATTTTTTTGTAGGGCACTTGCCCTAGTTTGAAGATGATTTTAGAACAGTTATATGACTTCTACCATTAATTAATACTTTTCAGACACAGTTTGAAGATGATCCACATTCACCTCCATTTTTGCATTTTTTATGTTTTTATTTTTTTTTAAATATTTAAAGTTATTTCCCTGTCCCCATTTTTTTGTAAGGCAATTGCAGCCCTCTAGGGCTTTCCAGGACTTTGTTACAGCCACTTTTGTGCCTAAAAGTTCGGGTCCCCATTGATTTCAATGGGGTTCGTTGTCCGTGCGATCGTTCGGGTTCCGTCCGGACCCGGACTTTGTCCCGAAGTTCGGCCGGACCAGCAGAACCCGAACTTCCAGAGGTTCGCTCAACTCTAGCCAAGACCATACAGTGGTTTAACAGGGCAGGTTCCACTCAGAACAGGCCTTTCCATGGCTGACCAAAGAAATTGAGTGTATGTGCTCAGTGTCTTTGGGAAATAGACATGTGAGTGATATATGAGTGATGCCAGCATTGCTGCAGAGGTTGAAGGGGGGGGGGGTCAGCCTGTCAGTGCTCAGACCATAAACCACAGACTGCATCAAATTGGTCTGCATGGCTGTAATCCCAGAAGAAAGCCTCTTCTAAAGATGATGGACAGGAAAGCCTGCAAACAGTTTGCTGAAGACAAGTAGACTAAGGACATGGATTACTGGAACCATGTCCTGTGGTCTGATGAGACCAAGATAAACATATTAAGTTCAGATGGTTTCAAGTGTGTGTGTGTGGTGGCAACCAGGTGAGGAGTACAAAGACAAGTGCGTCTTGTCTACAGTCAAGCATGGTGGTGGGAGTGTCATGGTCTGAGGTTGCATGAGTGCTGTGGGCACAGGGGAGCTACAGTTCATTGAGGGAACCATGAATGCCAACATGTACTGTGACATGCTGAAGCAGAGCATGATCCACTCCCTTTGGAGACAGGGCCACAGGGCAGTATTTCAACATGATAACAACCCCAAACACACCTCCAAGACGACCACTGCTAAAGAAGCTGAGGGTAAAGATGATGGACTGGCCAAGCATGTCTCCAGACCTAAACCCTATTGAGCATGTGTGGGGCATCCTCAAACGGAAGGTGGAGGAGCACACGGTCTCTAACATCCACCAGCTCCGTGATGTCATTATGCAGAAGTGGAAGAGAACTCCAGTGGCAACCTGTGAAGCTCTGGTGAACTCCATGCCCAAGAGTGTTAAGGCACTGCTGAAAAATAATGGTGGCCACACAAAATATTGACACTTTGGGCTCAATTTGTAAATGTTCACTTAGGGGTGTACTCACTTTTTGTTGCCAGCAGTTTAGACATTAATGGCTGTGTGTGAGTTATTTTGAGGGGACAGAAAAATTACACTGTTATACAAGCTGTACACTCACTACTTTACATTGTAGCAAAGTGTAATTTCGTCAGTGTTGTCACATGAAAAGATATAATAAAATATTTACAAAAATGTGATGGGTGTACTCACTTTTGTGACATACTGTATGTGGAGGCCTAGGGAGGCGGTGTATGCGATCAATAATCAGTTCTGTTGGAGACAGGTTTGGTAGAAGAGAAGAAATAATTTCTGTAACATATCTGTGCAGGTCTTTGGATTGCACTATTTGTTGAATGATGCAAATTTTAATATTATTGTGGTGTGGTGCGTCAATTTTGCCTTAAGCCGCAATTGTCTTTAGTATGAACCTTGTGGGCATTGACAAGGTCATTCACTGTGGTAGTCATTTCTTCCATTTTAGTTTCAATATGGTACACTCTGTCACCTAGAAAGTGAACTACAGCAGAAAACGTGTGCATAAGAGAGGCAATGTACGCATGAAGTGAAGTTTGGAGGAAGATCATCATTTGTTTCAAAGTAATACCTAGCACTGGTTGATTTAAAGTAGGGAAAGATGCTATGGAGATATGAAGAAATGCATTGGCAGATAGAGGGTTAATGTTGCTTCTCACATCCAATGAATCCTGGGGATGATCATCTAATCGCATTCTGCTTTTGGCTGGACTGCCAGACAGTGGAGTGGTAGGAGAGGAGGGAGAGGTGACCCATAGCAGCATCCTCCAGAGCGGCACCAGGAAGATCTGTGTAGGAGTTATCATCATGGGAAGCAAACATGTCGGCGCTACCTTGGCTCCTTCTCCTGGTTGGCTGAGTGAGCTTCTGTGGGCATTAGTCCTCCTTTTGCTTGCGGAGATGATCGCTATTGTGCCCCTGTTTGACAGAGCTCCTGCTAGTCTGTGTGGAAGCAATGTCTGCAGAGATCATGCAGACCTCTGCACACAGAGCTTTTTTTTAAAGTGCTTCTTTCTCAAGTGGCCATGCAGCCTACGTTCCCCACTCACCAGCAATTGCTGAGAAAAGGCATATGAATATCTCACCAAAATGTTCTAATATGGTGTGTTATTAATGGCCCTCTGCTTGTTTTTTCCTCCACTCCCCTGTAGCATTAACGGGACCACTATGATGTTTTCATGCTATAGAAATCACAGAAATATCTCCATAGTGTGATACCGTTTATATCATTAAAAGATTTAAAAAAGGTTACACTTACAAATGTAGCAGTAAACAGAGCATGTAAACCTGACTAGGATTGCCTCCTCAGTGTGTATTCCAACAGAAGAAAATGTTGTAATAGGACGTCCACACTTGACGTGTTTCACCCCTCCCACTGAGTATCTTCAGAAGCTAATTTCCCTGTTCAAGTATTAGTGCTTGAACCTAGCTATTTATTGGCTGCTATATCTAAGCACTGTCGCAGGGGAAAAGGTAAAATTTTGCTCCATACCCAAGCCCTTATTGTTGTTATCTGCAAAGAGGCAAGAAGTGATGGGGGAATGCTGGTAAAGTGGCACTGTCACTTTGCCCTGAAACTCTTTTGTCATTACAGGACAGAGTAGTGACCTAGGGACAGGCTGATCGAACCATCAAGGGAATAGGAATCCAGCACTTACAAAACTGATTGGTGGCATAGACAATAGAAAAGGTGAGTATTAAATATCTTATTTGCAGAATACCCTTAATTTTGCACTTTTATTTTTAGGCACTTTAACTCATGGTAATTTTCATTTACACAGGTAAACACTTAACACTTTAGGTGTGTTAGATGTAGTCCTGAGTCAAAGCTACATCTATAAAAGACAAAATCATTTAACTCTTTTTAATACAGGTCAATGCAGTGAGGATACATAGCTACAATACATGCCATAGACATTGTCTGACACAATCACAGATACAATTTTGATGTGGATTTAGGTGTATGTTTATACCTTTATGCATCATTTTTTGCATAAAACAAGGGCTTAGGATAACACGTGAAAGCACATGATAAACGCTTTTCATTTGACAAAAGCTAATGCACACCTTCACCTAGCAAGCTTAAAGGTATTGTAAAGCCTCGCAGTTTTTCACCTTAATGCATTCTACTCATTAAGTTGAAAAACATTTTCTTTTGCAGCAACCCCCCAGACCCCCCATTTACTTACCTGAGCCTAGCCGCTCAAGCCACAGTCTTCTGTCCTCATTGGATAGATTATTAGCAGGGGAGCCATTGGCTCCCTCTGCTGTCAATCAAGTCCAGTAACGCACTTCCCTGATGGGGCACTCAAGAAGAGGAGGAGCGCCACTGGGGGACCCCAGAAGAGGAGGTTCAGGGCCACTCTGTGCAAAAACGCTGCACAGAGGAAGGTAAGTATGACGTGTTTGTTATTTAAAAAACAAAACAAAAAAAAAAACTAGCCTTTAGTATCACTTTAATGACCTATTTTAGGTTGAATATATATTTTATTAAGTTTTTACCAAGAAAAGGAAAACATGACGTAAGGGTGTAGCAACACCTTAATCTGTTATTTACATGGATAAGCAATATGAAAGGATGCGAAATACAAGGTGATGACAGTACAAGTGATCACAGTAATGAACTGTGCACTATTCGGTCATAATTACAAATTCCATATAAATGCGTCACATATCTCATAAAAGGGCAAGGTCGCCTAAGTGGCGTGTCCTTGCCATAGTGAGAGTGCTACACAGTATATATATGTTAACCTAAGAACAGATGAAAGGTGAAGAAAGAAAGAATCATTGAAAGAGGGAAAAAGAGGAGAGGGAGATAAAGAAGAATAGAAGTAAAAGGTTGACATAAGGGAAAGAAAGAAGGAATAAAGTAAATAAATCAGGAGGGCGATGGACGGCATACCCCAACGTCTCGCTAACGAGGATAACCATATCTACTAGGGTCCCAGTCCCCCCCCCCAGCCCCAACAGGGGCTCCAGGCGGGGGAGCAGGGCAGGGGTCTCCTGAAATGTTACAGAGTTTGAGTAATGTATCCATAGGCTCCATCTAGTGGGATGCTTTTCCCGGGTGTCTGTTTCCCTAGCTTGCATTTCCTCCATCAGCATTGTGTCGTTAATCGTATTGACCCAATGATGAATCTGGGGAGTATGTTCTGTTTTCCAGTGTCTGGAGATAACTTGTCGGGGTCAGCCGACAGGAAAAATTTGAGCAGACTTTGTTTTTGTGACCTAATTGACCCCGGCAAAATGGACAGGAGTGCCACTTTGGAGAAGGGGAAAGTTGTTTATCATATATTCTATTATATATATTGAAGATGCGCTTCCAAAAAGGACCTATACGGGGGTAATCCCACCACAAGTGATATAGGGTCCCTCTCGCTCCATGGCAGCGCCAGCATTTGTCTGAGGATTTGGGAAAGATCCTGTGTAAGGAAACAGGGTCCCTATACCACCTAGTTAATAATTTGAAGTTCTTCTCCTGAGCATATGCTGATACCGTGGATTTATGTGTTAACAAAAATGATTTCTATCATTCCTCTGGGGTAATCTCGGTCCCTAGGTCCCCTGACCACTGCCTGGTGTAGGTCGGAAGCCCTTTATGTGTATTAGATAAGAGTTCCCTGTATATCAATGACAGCGTGTGGCGAGGTGTTAAAGAAAGGGTGCACAATTCCTCAAAATAAGTGAGTGGCCTATGTATGTTGCCTGTGTTATGCATCTTTAAACAGTGCCTATTGAGGCCAAGGGACATAAGCCAGTCAATCGAAATTGGCTGGCAGTTTTGCAGGGGTCTGAAAAGACCGGTGGTGGGGTGTACATAGTCCCTGGCTACTGGCCATTGCGATCTGTCATAGGAGCAAAAGAAGGCACCTGTGCCTCCATTAGGTAGTAACGGGTTATCGAACAAGGAAGCGAGTGGACTCAGATCCGTAGAGCGTGACCTAGAAATGTGGTGTCTATACCACAGGGCCAGTGAGGCCTTGGTTAAAGGGGACAGGGAGGAGCATGTCCGGTGTGCCCCCCGTGTCCCCATAGGAGGGCGCTGAGATCAGTTGAGGACAGGTCCTGTTCAACTACCGAGGCCGCTTTTGAGAAAGGACGAGGGGACCATTCCAATAATCTGGATATTATGGTGGAGGCATGGTAGAGCTCGAAGTCGGGGAGCCCCACCCTTCCATCTAATTTAGGGAGGCATAAGGATTTATGTTTAATTCTGGGGGGTTTGTTTTGCCAGATGTATTTGATGGCCATTGAACAGAGGGACCTACAGAATGTGCTAGGTAACATGATAGGAATCGTTTGAAACATATATAAAAGCTTTGGCAAGATGTCCATTTTCAAGACACTCATACGCCCAAACCAAGAGGTTTGCATATTATGCCATGAGTCCTGTTGGCGTTTAATTTTAGTCAAAAGGGGGGCGAAGTTCAAGGAGTATAAATCTGCAAGGGAGCGTGGAATTTCCGTGCCAATATATTTAAGCGAACGAGACTGCCATTTAAAAGGAAAATTGGCCTGTAAGTGGGCCAATGTGGAAAGGAGTAAATTAATATACCGTAGAGGGCCTTTGTTTTGGTCAGGTTCAATTTGAAATTACTATGGGTGCCAAAGCGCTGAAGCTCATGTAGGAAAGAGAGTATGCTAATGTGGGGCTGAGTGATATATAGCAGCAAGTCATCAGCATATAGTGACAGCTTGAAATGGGATCGTTTGGATCCCCTGGATAGAGTGGTTGTTTTCGAACAGCCTGGGCTAAGTGCTCCACTACTATCGCAAATAAGAGAGGGGATAAGGGGCAGCCCTGCCTCGTCCCATTCTTAATTTGGAAGGGACTTGATTTGGTACCATTAGTGATTACTTGGGCAGAGGGGGTGCCATACAGTGACATCATTTTATGTAGCATATTGGGGCCCACTCCAATCTGCTGAAGCGATAGACGCAGAAAAGGCCAACCGACCCTGTCAAAGGCCTTCTCTGCGTCACATGCCAGCAGGCAAGTAGGGATGTGGTGGGACGTAGGAGATAAGGTGTAAGGTCTTTGTTGTGTTTTCACGAGCTTTGCATCCCGGCACGAAACCCACCCGGTCCACATGTATTATGTTGGGTAGAAGAGGAGCCATGCGATCTGCCAAGATTTTCGAAAACAACTTAAGGTCCACGTTCAATAATGATATGGGCCTGTAGTTGCTACACAGAGTGGCGTCTTTATCTGGCTTAGGGATCATAGCTATCTGTGCTTGTAACATGGGAGCTGGTAGAGGGTGGGCTTCATCTATTGAGTCAAATGCTTGTGCCATAATCGGGGCTAGTTGGGCAGCAAACAATTTATAGAAATGCAGGGTATAACCATCAGGGCCGGGGCTTTTGCCTATTTTCAAGCCCTTTTTTATTGCTTGAATGAAATCTGAGGAAGTTATAGGTGATTCTAGGTTTCGGGCATCCTGTTCAGGGATGGTAGGGAGAGGCGTTTCTCAAATGTAAGTGTGGATATCATCTGGGTCAGTTGAGCCATTAGCGTGGACTACAGGGGAGTCGAGATTGTACAAGGCGGCGTAAAATTTAGGGAATTCCTCCGCTATCTCTGAGTTTTTGTATTTTTTAGTTTGAGATGGGGAAAGTATGTGGGTATTGCTAAGTCTAGGATGTTTGACGCGAGCCAGGTGTTTACCACACTTATTAACCTGCACATGATGCACGTGTTTCATCTTATCTCTGGCTATCAGGGAACGTTCCGAAAAGATTTGCAGAAGGTCCCTAAGTGCGTTAGATAACTGCACAAGGACTTGAGTGTCCAGTGTCCGCTTGTGAGACACTTCAAGTGAGGAGATGAGAGACAAGAGTCTATGAAAATCCTGGGAGCATTCTCTTTTCAGTTTGGCCCCAAATTGAATCAGGGTTCCCCTAATGACGCACTTCAATGTCTCCCATTTAATAATGGGGGAGGTGTCGTCTTTAACATGGTCTGTAAGGAAGCCCCTGATAGCCTGGGATACCGCCTGAGTACACAGTTCGTGTGTGAGGAGATTATCATTAAAGCGCCATGTACGACTCCCCCCTGGGACTAGACATCCCAGTTAGAGGTGGACAGGCGCATGGTCCAACCAAAGTCTCACTCCTGAATGGATGAACCCTACTGTATGACTGATGTGCTGGGGAGAAATAGGTATAATCCCTTTCTGAGGGATGCTGTATTCGCCACATGTCTGTCAATGAAAATATCAAGAGGAGAGCTCTGACCTTTTCCAGGGTGGTGGGGGACACAGAGGACCTACCTGAGGAAGAGTCCAGGCGAGGTACATTCAGGTTGCCTCCCATGATGAGGTTAGGAGATCCAAATGCCTCAATCTACGCTGTCACAGAGGAGAGAAAACGTAGCTGGTCCTGGTTGGGAGAGTAAACATTAACAATAGTTAGGATCATTTGCATGTGCCTTATTTTCAAAAATTTGTAGCGACCTAATGGGTCTATTAAGGTGTCCGAGACTTCGGGTTGGAACAAGACGTGAAATGCTATGGAGACCCCTTTAGATCTAGCTGTCGGGTTAGTGCTGTGAAACCAAATAGGGTAATATTTGTTTTTAGGGAGGGGAACCATATCCCGTCTAAAATGCATTTCCTGGAGAAGCAAAATTTTGGCGTGCGATCTATAGTTACATAGTTAGTTACATAGTCAGTGAGGCTGGAAAAAGACACGAGTCCATCAAGTCCAACCCATGTGTGTGCTTTTTATGTCAGTATTACGTTGTATATCCCCCAATGTTGTGGTCCCTTAGGTGTGCATCTAATAATTTTTTGAAATTATCTATACTTACAGCAGAAACCACTGTTTTTGGAAGAGAATTCCACATTCTCATGGCTCTTACCATAAAGAACCCCCTACGCATCTTAAAGTTAAGCCTTTCTTTCATTCTCAGCGAATGGCCGAGTGTCTTCGTGTTTTCCCTTGCGCTGAATAGTTTTGCCCCTATAGCGGGGTCACCAGTACAGTATTTGTACATTGAAATCATATCCCCTCTCAAGCGTCTTTTCTCCAGAGAGAATAAGTTCAGTGCTTGTAATCTTTCCTCATAACTTAGGTCCTCTAATCCCTTAAATAGCTTTGTTGCCCTTCTCTGAACCCTTTCCAATACCAGGACGTCCTTCCTGAGGACTGGTGTGCAGAACTGGACGGCATACTCCAGGTGTGGCCTCACCAGGGACTTGTATAGTGGGAGAATTATTGATTTATCCCTGAAGTTAATCCCTTTCTTGATGCATGCCAACACTTTGTTAGCTTTGCTTGCAGCAGCTTGGCATTGCATGCCACTGCTGAGCCTGTTCTCCACTAGGACCCCTAGGTCTTTTTCCATCCTCGATTTCCCCAGGGACTCTCCCCCTAGTGAGTAGTTTGCATTCATGTTCTTGGTACCCACATGCATTACCTTACATTTCTCTACGTTAAATCTCATTTGCCACTTGTTTGCCCACCCCATTAATTTATTCATATCTTCTTGCAATGTTTCCACATCCTGTGGAGAATTTATTGCCCTGCTTAGCTTGGTATCATCCGCAAATATTGAGATTGAGCTTGTCACCCCGTTCTCCAAATCATTTATGAATAAATTGAATAGGATTGGTCCCAGGACAGAACCCTGGGGAACCCCACTTTCTATACCAGACCATTCTGAGTATTCCCCATTTATCACCACCCTCTGGACTCGCCCCTGCAGCCAGTTTTCAATCCATGTATTCACCCTTTGATCCATGTTAAGGGACCTTATTTTGTACAGTAAACGTTTATGGGGAACTGTATCAAATGCTTTTGCAAAATCTGGATACACCACATCTACAGGCCTTCCCTTATCTAGATGGCCGCTCACCTCCTCATAGAAGGTTAATAGATTGGTTTGGCAAGAACGATTTTTCATGAAACCATGCTAATTACTGCTAATGATACCATTCTCATTACAATAGTCTTGTATATAATCCCTTATTATTCCCTCCAAGAGCTTGCATATTATTGATGTTAAGCTAACTGGTCTGTAGTTCCCGGCGAATGCCTTGGTCCTTTTTTATATATTGGCACCACATTGGCTTTCCTCCAATCAGCTGGTATCATACCAGTCAGAAAACTGCTCCTAAAGATTAGGTACAAGGGTCTTGCAATAACTTGGCTAAGTTCCCTAAGGACCCTCGGGTGCAAGCCATCTGGGCCCGGTGACTTATTAGCATTCAGTTTTTCCAGCTTATTCCTGATTTTATCCTCAGTCAGCCACGAGGGTGTTTCCTGTGACTTGTGTTGAGGACCAGCATTGTGGTTCTGCATAATTGAGCCCCCCATTTCCTTTGTGAATACTGTGGAGAAAAATGAGTTTAACACCTTTGCCATTTCTCCATCATTTGTAACCAGATTACCTGCGTCATTCCTTATGGGGCCAATATGATCTGACCCCCCTCTCTTACCATTTATATACTTAAAGAATTTCTTGGGATTCTTTTTACTCTCCTCAGCTATGTGTCTTTCATGTTCAATCTTAGCTGCTCTGATTGCAACTTTGCATTCCTTATTGCGCGTTTTATAGATATGAAAATCTGACTGAGACCCCTCTGCCTTGTATTTTTCGAAGGCCTCCTTTTTAGCTTTTATGTGTGCCTTTATGTTGGCATTAAGCCATCCTGGTCTTTGCTTAGCTCTTTTAAATTTATTTCCTGTTGGGATACACTGGCTAATACCTTTGTTTAGTGTGTTCTTGAAGCATTCCCATTTTTCCTCCGTATTCATTGTCCCCAGAATGTTATCCCAGCTAACATCTTCCAGCAATGAGCGTAGTTTCTGGAAGTTGGCTCTTTTAAAATTCAGTGTCTTCGTATTCCCCTTAGGTTTCCTAGATGTGTAATTTATACTAAAACGAATTGACCTGTGATCGCTATTACCTAGATTGCCCCTTACTTCCACGTCTGTGATCAAGTCTGTGTTGTTGGTAATCAGAAGGTCCAATAATGCTTTTTTTCTTGTTGGTGCATTTACCATCCGACCCATGAAATTATCCTGCAGGACATTTAGGAAATGGCGAGACTTAGCTGAATGTGCAGTACCTTCAGATGTGTATAAGAGAC
>BLSH010274283.1:120744-135785 GCA_018402905.1 Glandirana rugosa
CCGGTCGTGTCTCCGCCCACCTCTGTATCTCCACGTCCGTGGTCTTGTCACATCTACCCACTGTCAATCCTTCCCATCTTTACTCTCTCAGTCCCTCCGACTAGGACCCGACCTCGTAGGGTTATCTATGTGGGGCAACACACTATAACGCCTTTGGTCGCTCCTTAGCCGTAGCGACCTCGTCTCACCGCGGGGATCGACGGTCCCCTCATTGAGGAGGTCGCTCCCACCCCTACTTCAGTCCGCTTTCCATTCCGTCTAACACCATTACCCCCTGAGCTAAGAATCTTTGTGTCTCTCCGGTTAGACAGTGTTTCTGGACTTCGTGGCTTGGCTAGGGGCGCCACTCTGCTCCAGCGATGCCGATTCCTCGCTGGTTTCCGCAATATCACACAACGGGGTGTATCTATTGGGATGCTCCAGCCCAGGATCAGCCTCCCTGACTCTCTCATTTCTACCCTTCCTAACTGTCACCCATCTACACTGTTCTGGTGCCTGCACCTCTATGTCTCCACCCGCCTCTGTGCTGGCCCCTGCCGGCACCTGCCGAGTACGATCCCAACTCTCCTTAAGTATGGAGAGTCGTCTCAGTGTTGATAGTTGCTTCCTTAGATTTAGGACCTGAGCTTCCAGGGAAACAACGCTCTTACATTTTGTACAGCAGTATTCGCCCTCGATCTCATGATCAAGGAACGCATACATGCGACAAGATGTACACCGAATCGCTTCTCCACACCCGCCGGGCATCGTACCTATTGATTTAGTGGGGACTGGGAATTTTTCCCTATTCAATTACTTAACCGCTGGCTGCCTGCCTCTAATGCTCACAGTACGCAGGTACACAGCACTCGGGTACTCACACTGCAGTACTCAGGTACCCGCCCGATACACAGGCGCTCACCTGATACTCGCTATGCACTAGTATTCACTATACTCCCAACACTCAGGTACTCCCAATACACAGGTACTCCCAATACTCGGGTACTCCTTATGCACAGGTACTCCTTATACACAGGTACTCCTTATACACAGGTACTCCCAATACTCAAGTACACCTAATACTCAGGTACACCTAATACTCAGGTACTCCTTACACACAGGTACTCCTTATACACAGGTACTCCCAATACTCAGGTACTCCCAATACTCAGGTACTCCTTACACACAGGTACTCCCAATACTCAGGCACTCCCAATACTCAGGTCTCACACAGTCAGTCCTTTATTAGCAGTTGTGTCTCCCTGCTTAGCCTCTGTACTCTGACACTGCAGCTCGTCAGTCTCTGCCTTCAGCCTCCCCCCCTTCCTGGCTCTGTCAGCCTGTCGGGTTGTAACACAGTGGGATCTGCACTCACCGCTGCCGCTCCGCTCCTCTCCTTCAGTCTTCCACTGCCCCCCTCCTCTGCCCTCTCTTGGGGGAAAGTCCTTGGTCGTTACACTGCTCCCAGCTGCCCCCTTCCTCTTTAGGGGTTAGGACGAGTGCCGGACCATAGCCCCGTCCCTGTCCTGTTTAGCCGCCTCTACCGCCTTGCCCGGTTTTCAGTGGGGGGGGGTGGAGTCGGGTTGGGTCTGGTCCTAGAGCTCCCCGCACACGCTGCTCCGTCCCTGTCCCGCTGCTCTGCCACCGCCTCGCCCGGTTTTCAGTGGGGGGTCGGGTCGGGTTTGGTCCTGGAGCTCCCCCGCACACGCTGCTCACACTCTGCTGCTCACACTCTGCTGCTCACACTCTGCTGCTCACACTCTGCTTGAATTTTGTGCCAAAAGGTTCCGCTCTACAGCGCCCCTTCAGTCTGGCAAGTGGTTTACCTGGCAGCCTGCCCTATGAAAATGATAAAGTATTTGTGGCCATTTTTCAGGGGTGTTGAATCCCCTACAATTGAGGGAGGCTATATGTAGGCTCATGGAGGAAGCCATCCCAAGTTCACATTGTTATGTCGCGTTAGAAATGGGTGTTACGCCCCACCTGGTAGGGAGAGTAGAGAAAAAAGAAAAGGAGTGAAAAGATAGGAGGAAGAAGTAGGTACACAAGTAAACATTCATTACTCTGGAACAATCATAAATGCTGAACATTTTAACTGCAACCCCAGTTTCGGTGGCTAGCCAGATGTCCGACCACAACTGATAGGTAGTAGTTGGCCGGTGTGTGGCCCGGTCCAAAACAGCCCAGGGCCCACCTAACCAACCTATGGGAGGCTGGCCCAAGTGACCAGCAACTGTCCCAGCGTGACCGCATAGAAAACAACTTATAGCAATAAGCAGAAACAGAGCTTCAGCAGGCTCTGAACACCCTATGGTGGGGTACTTGACTGGCAAACAGAGGCGGCTAACCCGCCCTAACCGAGAATACCTATGAACAGGGGCACACAGTGCAGAGGGCAGAGAACCTCTGCAAATTGATGTTGTCACGCAGGGGTTCCACTGCCCTGCCCACACGTGGGGGAACAGGTCCCTGGGCACTCCAGTGGAACACCCCGTTGACCATTGGCATAGAAGAAAAAACAAAAACCTTTGGGAAAGACAAGCCTCTGTAGAACACTTGCTAACTGTAAATGCAACATATAAAACTTATGTGACCTGCATGAGGCGGTCAGTAAGCGAAGGGTAGCCCTGTGGGAGGCAAAAGTGGTTAATGCAACTTAAACAACAATTATAAGTGCGCTAAGACTGAACAATTGAACCTAGGAAAAGGCCCAGTAACAAGGGCCAGACTGCCCCCAATAAGTCACTGGGTTGCTAGAAGCATGGCAGCAAGGTCACTGCAATTTAGGATCCCGTCCAACAGCTCTGACTGATCACCCCGCCGGGGACTTTGACACAGAGGAGGAAGCCCTTTGTTTCTTCTTTGCTTTTTCCGGTAGTAAGGGGGAGAGCCGGGGTAGCTGCTCCCAAAGGCCAGTCTGGGATTGCTATTTGGGGGAGTTCAAATGTCCCCAGGAAATTGGGAAGGTCTCCAAGGGTGCACAGAATAGTTGACTTGCCATCATGGGTAGCCAAGAGGTAGAACGGAAATCCCCACCGGTATTTAATATGTTTGGCTTGTAGGGCATCCGTAGGGGGCTTGAGTGCTTTCTGCATCGCCAAAGTCATTTTAGAAAGGTCTGCTAACAGCATGATAGGTGTTTCATTGAATAAAATGACATCTTGCGTGCAGGCTGCCTGCATGATATTGGCTTTGACCCCGAGGTAATGTACCCTGCAGATGACATCACGCGGGTACACAGGGTTCGGATTGCGGGGACCCAGGGCCCTATGGATACGATCGATTTCTATCACAGTGTCCTGGGGCACCTGTAAAAGTTGATTAAAGATGGATGTTGCTGTGCCTTCTAAGTCCTTGGGCTCCACAGATTCCAGCATACCCCTTATGCGGATGTTATTTCTTCTACTCCGATTTTCTTGGTCATCCAGGCCATAGAAAAGTTGTTGTATCTGGTCAGTGTGCTTTTGGAGTATGGCGTCGTGATCATTCAGCTTAGCGACTGTCTCTTCCACCACCATCTCTACATCATCCATGTGGTGCCCAATGTCTTTACGCAGGTCCGAAAGTTCCTTCCTGTAAGTGCGCTCTAGCCTGGTGACATAGGCCTCAAAGTTGCTTCTGGTGGCCAGTGCTTTAATATAGGCCTCCATGTCCCATCTGCTTCTGGAGCTGCGGGAAGCGGGCGAGGGGCTCCTGGAGTGTGTGTGGAGCCGTACTCTGAGCGAGCCCGCTGCCTAGTGTGAGGCCTTAGAAGGTGTGTGGGAGGTGTACGCTGGTGCCGGCGCCATCCTGGAATCTGGGTGCCCTTACTATACTGGCTGGAGCGGGTGAAAAAGTTCCCTATTTCACCCTCCTTGTAGCTCCCTCCGGTGCCTCTACCTTCCCCTTCGTTCCGCTTCCCCATGCAGGCGGGTGGAAGTGCTGTGTGCGGCCGGTATGATGAGTGAAAGCTCGGTCAGAGCGGAAGCCGAGAGTCCGTGCGTCTTACTCCTCCATGCACCAGGCAACGCCCCCTTAATGACCTATTTTATCCACATTTACATGGGATGTATAATACATTGTGGGGGAGATAAACTAAAACTGGTGCACACAGAATCTGGTGCAGCTGTGCATAGTAACCAATCATCTTGTAATTACTTGATAAACTTAGCCAATTTACTTTATATGCCTACCATATGTAATATACAGTATCTCACAAAAGTGAGTACACCCCTCACATTTTTGTAAATATTTTATTCTATCTTTTCATGTGACAACACTGAAAAAATGACACTTTGCTACAATGTAAAGTAGTGAGTGTACAGCTTGTATAACAGTGTAAATTTGCTGTCCCCTCAGAATAACTCAACACACAGCCATTCATGTCTAAACCGCTGGCAACAAAAGTGAGTACACCCCTAAGTGAAAATGTTAAAATTGGGCCCAAAGTGTCAATATTTTATGTGGCCACCATTATCTTCCAGCACTACCTTAACCCTGTGGCTTCACAGGCTACTACTGGAGTCCTCTTCCACTCCTTCATGACAACATCACGGAGCTGGTGGATGTTAGAGACCTTGGGCTCTTCACCTTCCATTTGAGGATGCCCCACAGATGCTCAATAGGGATTAGGTCTGGAGACATGCTTGGCCAGTCCATCACCATAGCCTCAGCTTCTTTAGCAAAGCAGCGGTTGTCTTGGAGATGTGTTTGGGGTCATTATCATGTTAGAATACTGCCCTGCGGCCCAGTCTCCGAAGGGAGGGATCATGCTCTGCTTCAGTATGTCACAGTACATGTTGGCATTCATGGCCCCCTCAATGAACTGTAGCTCCCCAGTGCCAGCAGCACTCCTGCAGCCCCAGACCATGACACTCCCACCTCCATGCTTGACTGTAGGCAAGACACACTTGTCATTGTACTCCTCACCTGGTTGCCGCCACACATGCTAGACACCATCTGAAACCAAGTAAGTTTATCTTGGTCTCATCAGACCACAGGACATGGTTCCAGTAATCCATGTCCTTAGTCTGCTTGTCTTCAGCAAACTGTTTGCGGGCTTTCTTGTGCATCATTTTTAGAAGAGGCTGCCTTCATGGATGACAGCCATACAGACCAATTTGATGCAGTGTGCAGCGGCGTATGGTCTGAGCACTGACAGGCTGCCCCTCACCCCTTCAACCTCTGCAGCAATGCTGGCAGCACTCATACATCTATTTCCCAAAGACAACCTCTGGATAGGACGCTGAGCACATACACTCAACGTCTTTGGCCGACCATGGTGAGGCCTGTTCTAAGTGGAACCTGTCCTGTTAAACCGCTGTATGGTCTTGGCCACCATGCTGCAGCTCAGCTTCAGGGTCTTGGCCATCTTCTTATAGCCTAGGCCATGTTTATGTAGAACAACAATTCTTTCAAATTCTTTTTTCAGATCCTCAGAGTTCTTTGCCATGAGGTGGCATGTTGAACTTCCAGTGACCAGTATGAGAGAGTGACCTGCTCCCCATTCACAACTGAGGCCTTGTAACATTGACTTGAGTCACATTACACTGGGGAGGGAAAATGGCTAATTTGGCCCAGTTTGGACATTTTTACTTAGGGGTGTACGTTGAGTTATTTTGAGGGGAAAGCAAATTTACACAGTTATACAAGCTGTACACTCACTACTTTACACTGTAGCAAAGTGTAATTTCTTGTCAGTGTTGTCTCATGAAAAGATAGAATAAAATATTTATAAAAATGTGAGGGGTGTACTCACTTTTGTGAGATACTGTAATTACTATAAAGTCATTATACAAGTCTATATATGCATCCAAATATTCAATTAAACAAATGGGGTCTTTCCTGTTTTAACCACTTCAGCCCCGGAAGGTTTTGCAGCTTTAGGACCAGAGCACTTTTAGCGATTCGGCACTGCGTCGCTTTAACGGACAATTGCGCGGTTGTGCGACGTTGTACCCAAACAAAATTTGCGTCCTTTTTTTCCCACAAATAGAGCTTTCTTTTGGTGGTATTTGATCGCCTCTGCGTCATTTCTGATCGCCGCTATAAACAAAAGAAGAGCGACCATTTTGCAAAAAAACCCCAAATTTCTTACTTTTTGCTAAAATTCAAATCCAAAAAAAAAATATAAAAAAACATTTTTTTTCACCGTTTTTGGCCGATTTATATTCTTCCTCATATTTGCGATAAAAAAAATCGCAATCGGCGTTTATTGATTGGTTTGCGCAAAAGTGGCCGCGTTTACGGATGATGAGAACTAATTTCTGGGGTTTTTATTTTTTTTTTATTTTTTACTATTAATGGCGGCGATCTGCGATTTTTAGCGGTACTGCGATATTGCAGCGGACATGTCGGAACATTTTTGACACTTTTTTGGGACTATTGGCATTTATTCAGCGATCAGAAATTTAAATGTCCACTGATTACTGTATAAATGTCATTGGCAGTGAAGGGGTTAACCTGGGGGGGAGAGCTAGGGGTTAACTGTGTTCCCTGGGTGTGTTCTTACTGTGGGGGGGTTGGCCTAACATGGGCATGAGAGATCTAACTGATCCCAGTGACAGGGATCAGTAGATCACCCATGCCCCACTGACAGGGCGGGAAACCGCCATGTTTACATCGGCGGTTCCCCTTCTTTTCCCTGTAGCCGCTCATCGCGGCTCGCCGGCGGACATCGGGTCCGCCCGAGCTGCGGGCACACTCCTCAGGAGTGCGCCCCCTGGTGGCCAAAATGCGAATCGCCGTTTATTTACGGCGATTCGCGCCCAGCTCCCCGACTGCCGCCGTGAAAAGACGGCGCGCGGTCGGGAAGCAGTTAAGATAACCTATGCCAACCATACCATTTTTTTAAAAAAATGAGAGGTCAGCAAGGTAAAAAAGACAATCCACAATATTTTGCTAATTTTGAAGATGCAAATATGAAGACTTACATATTAACATTATACTAACATTATACATTATATTAAGGATGGCACAGTGGCTGTATCGATTAACCACTTAACAACCACCCCACATACATTTACTGTGGCAGGACGGCCGCTCTGCCCCAGATCATGTACCTAGTACACGATCTGACACTTCCAGGTCTGGGGCACGTGCCACCGGCCACCCGCTTCCACTGTGATTAGACACCGGATCATTCGGCACACAAGCAGAATGGCAGTCTACTTATGTAAACAAGGCAGATTGTCGTTCTGTGAGCTGGAAAGGCTTTGATCCTGTGTTTCTGCTGTGCAGGAACATTGATCTTTGCCTTCCCCTAGTCAAAGCAGAATTCATTGGCCTAAATTGATGAAGAAATTTGACTTCTTAATTTTTTTATTGGGTATGTTTTATAGCAGATAGTAAAAAATATTGTTTGTTTTTTAATTTATGTTTTTTTTTTATTATAGCAAAAAAAAATAAAAATTGAGGTGTTAAAATGCCATTAAAATAAACTCTATTTGTTGGGAAAAAAACGGACATTTTTTTTTTTTGGGGCACAGCATCGCATGACCGTGCAATTGTCAGTTAAAGTAAAAAACAAAATGGTCTGGTCAGGAAGGGGGTAAAACCTTCTGGAGCTGAAGGGATTAAAGAGGACAAATTTCCATGTTGATTACTTGTACCTTGAAGCTGCTTTAGGGAAAGGATAGGAAAAGCTGACAATCTGCATGGGTAAAGATTGGGGCCATTTAAGAAACTGTACTTTAATTATAATTGATAGCTCTTTAGGGCAAAAAAACTTTGCTGCCCTTTAGTTGTTGTTGTAATTGTTGGCTTGTCTTTATTCAAGGTTAAAGGTCACTCTTAGCTGCTGTCTTGTCCAGAGCAAACTTTTTTTGTTTTTTTCCTTTTACTTGATGCAAGGCTTTTCTTGAAAAAAGGAGGTTCAGTAAAAAAATATGACCTCCAAAGGATTAATTCCTTTTTTAGTTTTACAAAAAAGGAGGGCTGACCATTATTTGAATTAGACAATAAATAACTTGTGGTTATTGAATAGGTGAAGGATTAATACCCTTTTCGAGTTTACTGGTCTAGTGACTGGCTAACTGCCCCTACCAAACATGTAGAAGAACTTGTAGCCATTCCACACTGGGCTGCTTTTTTACAGGTAGGGAGCTTCTTTTAGGTAGCAGTGGTTTTAACACTTGCCTAATGCCGATAATCATATAGGGTTAATGTCAATATAGCAGAGGCAGCAAGCTCTCTGGACCTCCAGTTATTATGACATCCATGTTTGCTAAGTTGTATTTCTAGGGATAGTTGAAAGACATAACAAATTTCTAAATATTGAAAAAAGTGTGCAAGTAATAAGTGTTAATCCTGTAAAAACACAGGGTTCACATTTGTTAGCTTACAAACATATGTGTTTTTTAGATTTATTTTATACCAGATACATGTTCTATAATTACTGCTTGGAACCATGCTATATCATTGCATACCGATTTTTATAATTTCCAATATTTACCTAATCAAATATTAAGAAACATGAGATGTTGAGTCACAATTATACCTATCAGTTTGCTGTCATTTGATGTAACAGAACTTTTACTGGCATTTAGGGAATCAAGTAATTTTTAGAAATGAGGTGTAATGGTATCTTGAAAGGAAGTAAATCTGTATTACCACCTCTAAAATAACTAAGGCCACGTGTGATAACCTTCCTTCTGGTCCAGTTCTTTAAAATTAATTTCACTTTATATTGGGTTAAATCTTGCTATGCATAGAATGTCCTTGTTGACTTACAATAGTGCAAATTGTGGCATTATAATTTTTACATCAGTATAAAATAAACCTATGCTCTACCTAAAGCTGCATTTCAATATAAAGGGAATTATACAAAAGGTTGAGGATATATTCCCTTTATATGTGAATTTCACATATTCAGAAAGCTGGAAAATACAATACGACAATGCTCTCTAATGTTGTCACATTACATTATGGAGATCGCTCTTTTTTCACTGTTTGGGTTTACATGTCACAAACTGCTTTCTTAATCTATTATCTGTACTTCCATTAAGTCATTTTTTTTTCTGGCAACCCTTAGTAACTCTATTATGGCTTACATTCTTTGTACAGATAAACAGCCAGTATATTTTAGAATATCGCCCATAGTACAACTATACACTGCTTTGTCTGGCAATCACACAAATTAATCAGAAAAAAATGGAATCCACATTTTGTATCTGTCAATTGTATCTCTCACTTTGCTCTGGCTCTAAACCATTAAAAGCACTTGAGAAGATGTTTATTCTAATCTAAACTGACAGATTAATATTTTTTATTTTCTTGTTTTGTTTCCTACTTGACTAGAGAGAAGTGAATGGATTTGCCAAGTTCAAAATTCATCCTAGAATGGGCTGACTCATGGCCAGCAAATCTACTTTTTTTTTTTTTAACTTAAAAGACCTAAGACACCAAATCTTTTTTTTTTTCAAATTTTTACTTTTAACAGTCTACAATTCATATACTGTATGTTGCAATGATATGCAGCCCACTTACATACCACATGATTTTAGCTTGGTAAACCAGGAATACAAGTTGCTACGCTTGAAGGGAAACAAACAAACATACCACCATACTGAAACCAACTTATGTACCTTTTGCCAGTGGGTATCTGAAGGCAAGGTACCTGAAAAAATGACCTTACAACCCAGGATTTTTCATGGGGTAGTTAAAGGCATAGTTCACCCTTATAAAAAAACTGCCTACGCAGGTAAGGGGTATCTAAAGAAAAAAGCAAATAGCGCAGCTTTGACCAAGTTGAATAATGCCCTTGCTATAGGTAAACGCCATTTACTTTCCTTCAGAAGCCTGACTGAAAAACTTACAGAGATGGCGTCATCCCATCTTACCTTGTTCCTGAAACGGTTCATGCCCAGTATTACAGGACCAAGCTCTGAACACTGAGCTCAGTGCTACTGCATCAGGGGGTATCAGAGAGAAAGCCCATGTGTGGGTGCTTGAACTACAGAAAATGCTCACTCCTGTGCTGGTGGAGGTGAACAGTAAGAGGTGGGAGTGTTTTAGCAATATCCTAGCCACAAGGCAAATCTGGAAGCTTTTCAGTCAGGTTTCAGGAGGGGCAAAAATGGACTATACCTATAGCAAGGGCATTATGCAACTTTGGTCAAAGCTGAACTGTTTGCTTTTATCTGCAGACACCCCTTACCTGCATAGGCAGTTTTTTTTATTAAAGGTGAACTATGTTTCTAATGCAGAATTTGCCTGTCTCCCCCTGGGACAGAAAAGTTGCTAAACCTCCTGGTGAGCTAACATCTATTCATTAAAATGCATACAGATTTACTTACTGTAAGATGTGATGTTATACATTCACAAGCACACACTGTTGTTTCAGGGTTAGTAGATGGGCAGGAAGAGCATGCTTTTTGGGCCCTGTGCTATGTAACTTCCCTTTTCTCTCTCTATCCTGTATTACCTTCCAAGGCAGGTTTAAATGTGATGGGTGACTGTGAGAATATCTCTAGTCTTGTCATTTCTTTATGCATCAAGTTTTCTCCATATGAAAGACTATAAGGATTCTAGCATCACAAGAATACATGTTCCAGAATCATCAGATTACCAGCAAAAGGTTTGGGGTTGGACTGGTTCAGTACACTTTCAGGTTGTCATTAGAGATGGGCTGAACACCCCCCATTTGGTTCGCATCAGAACTCCCGAACATAGAAAAAGTTCTGACCCAAACTCCGAACCAGATTAAAGTCTATGGGACCTAAACTTGAAAAATCGAAAGTCCCCAATTTGAAGGCTCATATGCAAGTTATTGGCCAAAAAAAGGGTATGGGGGTCCGGGTACTGCCCTGGGGGACATGTGCCAATGCAAAAAAAGCTTTTATAAAAGACCGTTTTTAAAGGACCACTGATTTTAATGATACTTAAAGTGAAACAATAAAAATAAAAATTCCTTTAAATATAGTGCCTGAGGGATCCCCTTAGTTTGCCTGTGAAGTGGTGCATGTGCACCGTGTATAGAACGTAATGCAACAAAACTGACATTTCTAAAGAAAAAAAAAAGACATTTAAATTGCCGGCAATACAATACCATTGCAATAGAAAAATGTGAAAAAAAATGTTGTGGGCTCCCCCCCAATCCATACCAAGCCCTTATTTGAGCATGCAGCCTGTCAGTTCAGGAAAGGGGGGGCGAGCAAGCGCCCCCCCCCCCCCCAACCATACCAGGCCACATGCTCTCTCGACATGCAGTGATTGTATTGAAATATGTCCTAGAAGATATGGCAGAGTGAAGGGCGGTTTATTTTTTCCTGTTGCAGGATGTGTGACTTTATTTTATATACAGTACATAGAGCTGATGATATCTACTGCCTGCAAACATTGTCCACGACCTCATTTTATCTTCGTGCTGTTTTAAATGAACTTAGTGTGAAGCCGGTTATTAAGTGTCTCTACTGTGTAGCAGCTCATATGATCTTTTCTCTGCTCTGTAATTCAAATTCTGCAAACAAAGGTAATTTAAAAATAATGTTGACATCTTAAAACAAGTTATTTTCTTGACTTTTTAAATTGTACAATCATTTTTAAAAACATATTTAACATCTGTTGCAATTTCTTAATCTGATTGTATATTGAACGTCGGTTATTTTGGAATTTTTAGAGCAAGTAGAGCAGTTTCAGTTAGGAAGTGTATATTTTTAAAGGAAACACACTTTGAGAAGGAATCTATTTTTCATTAGTTTACACTAAAATTGAAAATTATAAAGAGATCTAAAATATTGTCTCAGGTCCTGACTTTAACATTGGCTACAAAAGAATGCAAAAATTTGTATAAGTAAACTTAAACATTCTCGTAAAAAGAGACCTTGAGATGGAAAACGTCCATTCAATGTATACATCATTCTTTTAATTAAAACTGGAATCCAACCATGGTATGAGGCAATCTCAGGTATACAATTTTTTTATATTTCCCTTTCTCTTTTCTACAGTGTGCCACTGAAACAACTAAGGACTTTCAGTTTCATGTCTACCAGTTCCCAAGGATGTGAACATGATAGACGTACTTACAGTCCCCATGTCCCATCTTAATAGAGAGAGGTCTGTCAAATGATAAAAGGTTCTTAATTAATAACTACACTGAAACTAGAATAGACCAATTAACTGACAAAATCAAACTGAAATTCATTCTTCTTCCATCATTAAAGGATAAGTTCACCTTTCTTTGCATGCTACATGTTACACCCATGTTTAGGGTGTAACATGCAGCATGGTTACATACATAAACCAAGGAATCAACTTACATTTGTTTTCTTGCAGGAATCCTCAAGTGCATCTCCTGTGTAATTTTTGTTTCTTTTCAAAATGATCACTTCAGTGCATCCCTACGCCCCAAACATCCACATCTCTGCTCTGTATCCAATCCTAGAACCACATTTCCCATCTGTCACCTCAGATGAGTTCCTCAGAGTGTGTGCACGTTGCCTCCTTCTTCCCTCCCCAGGTGTGGAGGAAATGTATTTTCTTCCTTCCTTCCTGTACAGTAGAAGCTCACATTTATAAATGTTAGACATGTGCAATTCATTTTGATCCGAATATAAATTCAGATTACTTTTTGGTTATTTGGCTATTCGGATGTATCCCAATCTCCAAATAAAATAGCAACAAATTTTGTTGAAATTAATTTAATTACATTTTGTATATTTGTTTTCTAACAAATTAAACATTTTTGGAATAATTCTAATTTGGATCATGATTGACTGATTCGGAAACATGATTGACTGATGCAAATTCTGTGTGAAGAATAGCTGGTTGTTAAGGAGCGGGCAACTGCATCTTTAACAACTGTTGACTCATCAGCTTTCAGTGGGCTTCCCCACTGACAGTTGAAATGTAAACAAAATAATGCTGGTAATGAATTCTGAAAACAAAAAAAACAGCATAGGGTTCCCCCCAATTCATACCAGGCCTTTAGGGTCTGGTATGGATTTTAAGGAGAACCCCATGCCAAAATGTAAAAAAAAAAAATGTGAGGCCCCCTGCAAAATCCATATCAGACCCATATCTGAGCATGCACAAGCAAGCACCCCCCTCCTGAACCATACTAGGCCACATGGCCCCACACCCCAAAGCACCTTGTCCCCATATTGATGGGGATAAGGGCCTCTTCCCCACAACCCTGGCTGGTGGTTGTGGAGGTCTGTGGGCGGGGGGCTTATCGGAATCCGGAAACCCTGTTTAAGGGGGCCCCAGATCCCAGCCCCCCCCTTTGTGAATGAGCATGGGGTAGGTACATAGTACCCTACCTATTCACCAAAAAAAGTGTAAAAAAGTGAGTAAAGACACAACTCGAGTTTTTGACAAGTCCTTTATTAAAAAATACCCAAAAAAGCCCCCCCCCCCCCCCATTGTAGATCCATTGTCAATCATGACATCCACCACACCGTCAAACCCGGAAAAAGAAAAAAAACCTCTGGTCTCGTAGAAGGCTCCTGCTTGCTCCGCTGTCTGACATATCTTAAATAACTCATCGAGTGACCCACCCCCTTGTGCCGTCATCTACCCAGCATGCCCCAGTTGATGACATCACAAAGGGGCGGGGGCACTTGGTGATGTCCCATAGCTATTTAAGAGCTGTCAGACAGTGGAGCAGGCAGACACCGGGAGCCTTCAACAAGTTTTTTTTTCTTTTTTCAGGTCGGTGCAGCAGGCATTGTAATTGATGAAGGATCCCCATACTCATTCACATGGGGGATGGGATCTGGGGGCCCCCCATGCTGTTTTAAAAAAAAAATAATATCAGCAGTTCTATTGTTTATATTCTGCTGTCAACGGAACCCCTTAGAGAGCAGATGAATCATCCATTGTTAAGGATGTGGCGGTCGTCCACTCCTTAATAACAATGGTATTTACTGGTTGTTAAGGGCAAGCAGCAAATATCATGTTTTATCAAATCCCTATTTGTCCATTGATGTCACTCACCAGAAATCACAACGCTTTCCTTGGAAGCAAACTCCTGTGACTGAGAGTTAATATAAAGCAGGGGCATAGTCTGGAAAGTCACATCATTGACTAAATAAGGACATGTCTTTTATTGGTCAATGATGCCACTCACCAGACAACGTCCCCACCCACATGAAAGAAACAAAGATTGCAGGGATGTCAGAAACTGTTAATTTACTGTAAATATCAACAAAACACAGAGAGTAATTACATTGTAACTGATGACGGTCAATGATCAGCATTGATACTCACACAGAGCTGAAAACACAGCTCTGGATGTGCAGAATATACTCATTCTGACAGCTTGTTTTCCAGGCATGTAGCACATCCAAAGATGTGTTCTCCTGCTCTGTGTGAGTTTCTGCTTATTGCAGACTGTCACTTGTTTCAATGTTTTTGCTTTCTGTGATTTGTTTATAGTTGCCAACATCCCTGCACCCCTCTGTTTCCTTAGGCCTCATGTTGAGTTGAGCGAACCTCTGGAAGTTCGGGTTCTGCTGGTCCGGCCGAACTTTGGGACTAAGTCCGGGTCCGGGTCCTGACGAAACCCTAACGATCGCACGGACAACGAACCCCATTGAAATCAATGGGGACCCGAACTTTTAGGCACAAAAATGGCTGTAACAAAGTCCTGGAAAGCCCTAGAAGGCTGCAAAAGGAAGTAAAATGGGGGTAAGGCAAGTGCCCTACAAAAAAATGTGGACAGGGAAATAACTTTAAATATTTTTAAAAAAATAAAAACATAAAAAATGCAAAAATGGAGGTGAATGTGGATCATCTTCAAACTGTGTCTGAAAAGTATTAATTAACGGTAGAAGCCATATAACTGTTCTAAAATCATCTTCAAACTAGGGCAAGTGCCCTACAAAAAAATGGGCATAGGGAAAATAAATGAAAATCAAATAAAAAAATGGGAAGGGGGGTGGATGTGGAGTAGGAGCCTAGAGGTTGACTAGGCCGTGACCGTGGCAGTGTAGGTGGAAGTGGCGGTGGTAGAGGAGTAGGAGGAGGTAGCCAACATGTTTTTTTTTTGTATTGAGGCCTATTCAAAAAAAGAAGTATATGAATGGCTGTGTGAGTCCGGTCTAAATGTTTATTCTGCACAAGGTACAGACAAGTCTTGTGGG